>CABPRJ010001951.1:227332-262773 GCA_902439185.1 Cinara cedri | reverse complement strand
TACAAAATTCCCGGTCACGTCACTGTGCGAGTGCCGGGCAACGGCAATTATAATACTCAAACTCGACCTGACCGGCGCAAGAATCGCTAATTTCTCGCACGCCGTTACGGGATCGGAATTATAGATTACCGTGTAAGCGCGGGGTGACGACCGGACCCCCGGCCGGATTTTGACGCCGTTGATATACGCAATACGCGGAGACAGTGAAAAAAACAAGTGCAGCGCCGGTCGTTACGACAGTTTAAACAGTGCGCGACGACGACGGCACACGGTTGTATTATTAGGTGATTATGCGCGCGAAATAAAACGCGGAAAAAGCGATTAAAAAAAAAAAAAAAACCTTCTGATCGTAATCCATTGCAAACCGTCCGGCGGACACCTTTCGACGGGACGCAAAGTCGCCGAACCTAACCGTATAATATTGTAATATTCCACGTACCCGCATACGTACCGGACGGTTTTTGCCGAGATGTCTGTACGCGCCAGACCACGCGGATTTTGGCGAGTCTGCAATATACGAGTATTGTGGTATTACATTATAGGTAGCTCGGTGCAATGGATTTCGAGACGGGTGGTGGTTTTTTCTTTCGCGACCGGGCCTTTCGTACCGACATTATAACGCGTCTTATTATATAATACACAACGGCGCGTTTATAATGGGGCTAAAGAAATGGAGGGGAGGGAATCGTTGATTTCGGCGGCGAAATTCAAACTGTACGACGATTTCGGGTAACGATATTTAGAGAAACGAGAAACAAAGAAGAAAAATACGGAAAATGTTCTGGCATAGATGCACGCCTGCAACTACTATCTGGTGGGTCAGAGCGATTGTATTTTTCCCCGGGACGTAAAAAATTAATACATTAAAAATTAATCATCGGTTCGTAGTGTAAATACACGTGAAATTAAAGTTCGGCTTATAAAACCGTTTTACAATTATTATTCGCGTGTATCGGTGCATGAATTATTATTATGTTCACGTATACCCGTGGATTGGTGTATTCGCATATTTCGTTTTATATTTTTATTCATATAGGTTAAAGATGATTTGACTCGTATTATAAATAAATATTTTTGATATAAATAATACATTTTCAATTGATATCAATTCAAATATTATTTACGTCAATACCGAATTTACGTGATTACACGTTTTAGCATTTATATTAATCATACGTGTTTTATATTTTTGTTAAACGTTACGTGTTCACGATATCCGCGTACACGTACTAGGTGTTTGATTTAAGTGCGTACTCGCGTAAAAAAGTCACAACCCTATTATCATATGCAAACGTCAGTCGAGAGGACAGCTATGGACATTTATATCGTGTTACAGCGGGTTCAGGACATTTGAAAGAAATTATATTTTTTGTTATTGTTAAATTCGGTTTGAAAAAAAAAACTTTTTACGCGTTTTTACTTTTCTTAAATATTTTTCAAGCCCTTGGGAGTCGATTTTAAGTGCTTATCCCCCTCCCTCTCCTCTCCCACGATTACAATATTATTCATCCGCGATGATTTTAAAAGACGTACAAAACTTAAAACGAGTTAAACCTTTTCTCATCGTCGGCGTCATAGCAGTACTTTTACTATTATCATTCGTCGAGCATCGCCGTAACCCACGTCACTCGACGCCCAGGAAAACGGATGGACGGTCTGAGATTTATCGACGACAAACGCACGGCTACGGTGTGCACGTTACAACATTAATATTATTATTATATTCTGCGCGACGGACATAGAAAAATATCTTTATAAAAAAAAAAAAAAAACGTGTTGGGGATCACCCCGACAAATACGCCGCAGCGAACCTCGGGAAGGGGTTTCGGCTTACTAGGCTGCGAGCAGCACACGCACTGCACGTGACGACGACACAAAACCGACCGGATAACCGCAAAACGGGTCGCACGAAGAAAACCGGCAGCTATAGCACAAGACGGGCATAAATTTGCGGCCGAATTCCGTCGCGATTCATAAAGTTTTTCGATACTCGGGGATCATGTCGGATTCACGATAATAATATATTATAATATTTACGCGCGTATTATAGTGTAGGTATAATAACCGACTGCGCATTCCGATCGTCCGATCTTTACGTCTAATAACATACGGTATACGAGCGTGTATTGTTGAAAATCACATACAATTTTGTGTTTTTTTTTTTGCCAAATACGATATCTCATATACGGGGAAAAATAAAACCGTTGAAATTCCATTCAAAATACTGTACGCGCCGCTCGTATAATATTTTCAAACCGCATATATGAATAATTGATTTTTTATTCGACGCGAAACAATAATCCGCGAGCCGGTCGGTCATCGTCGGCCAGAGGCGTGAGGTTAAGGGTTATATCTCCGCCATCGGCTTAAAACACAAACAAATATGAGTAATCTAATGTCGAAATGCATTTATTTCGGCCAAGTTACGAAGGAAAAATCGACAAATTGATGAGAAATTTTTAGACAATGGCTTTTTTCGCGATCCGGCTTTCAAATTATCGATTCTCTCAGTCAGTTTGGGTTAGAGAAGACGAATTTATGATTTATTCGCGATTCTTATTTGATTAAACAATATTTTTCGCGTTGCTCATGGTAAAAACAGAAAAAAAGTAAAATTAAAGAAGATAGGTTTTACGATTTCGTTTCGTTAGAATTTATACGACGGCGATTCCGTGTCGTGTTGCCGTCGGTCGGGATCCCATTCACATTACGCAGTCGTAATTGAAACCCGACCGTGACTTGGCTGCTAACCAACGTACTCACGTGATCGCGTACATTATAGTAATAATATCACCGGATGTTTTCTCACACACGATTCAATTGGTGAGCCTGGTTTACTGCTAATAGACCGACAAACAGCGACATTATAACATAATATTCTATTTGCTTACATCAATAGGACGAGACAAAACGGGTTAAAATATTCGAAATAGACGACATAATCTCTTATAGTTTACTCAGTCTCTATATATCATAATCTATACAATATTAACCTAACCTCCGATACGCACGCAGATTGAAAAAGTAATACGACATGGTCGTTCTCACGGAAATGGGGTAATATAATGGAGTTTTATGTTTAACTGATATTTAGTGATAATAATCAAACAAATAAATATAATCGATAGACATTTTTCTGACCCGTTATCATTTTCGACAATATTCCTATACGGATTACAGACCACGCACGATTACTTATCGTGTTTGAAAAAAAGTAGGGCTGCCCAAGTGTAGTCCGAATCCTTCGACTGACGCCCCCGGCAATAAGGTTATTTCGGCGGAATCTATGCGCGCCCTGTGAAACCGATTGGCGGCCGCGTACGCGCGCCGGCGGAATGGCGATTGCAGATTTCCGCGGTCCTCGGGGTCCTCCGATCCTCCGGATCAGTTCAGAACCCGTCGATTACGAGCGCGCGCAGCGTTATGTTCGTAGACTTATTATGCGTCTAGACGGAACATTCCTCAGCCCCGAGGACCGGGAGGCGTGGTCTTTGGAAATTCGCACGTCTGGGACGGCCAATTAAAACACTTTGTTTATTATCTCGCGTGTCTTCGAAACGAGACTCCGCCCCCGCCGGCACGCGTTTTCGCGCCGGACGTTCCGCCGAGATGCCGAGGGTCTTGGTTACGGTTACGTAGCGTCGTCCGATGTTTACACGGACGAGCCTAACCGAACAATCGGTTATCCGCGGTAAATACGCGCGCGCGCGGGCGGATGCGGCGCGATTGCGGTTCGATTGCGATTACGTGGCGTTCGAACACAACTTATACACGGCGATACGACATTTACGTATCCGTGCAGTATGTCGATTATCGCGCCCGTGACACAGCCGCCGCCGCGCCGGTCGGACATCGCGGACGAGCGGCAGGTCCGAATTATACGACCGTGTTATGGCCGAATATTGTTATTGTCGTGGTTATTATTATTATTATTGTTATTAGCTTGTCCGGTCGAGTGTGACGCGCGCGCGTACCTGCGACACGGGCGGGTGTGCGGCCACGGCCGCGGACGCGCGGTGACAATGAGCGAAAACGACGACGACGGTCCGTCGAGGACAAGAGAACACATTGTGCACGACGTACAAAAGAGTTGAACGACACGCGGCGGCGGCGATCCGCGCGCGTATTATTATCGTTGTTATTACGATGATAACATAATAATACACTCGCACGATGTAATAATACTTGTACGGAATATACGCACACGCACGCGCCTCGCCGTCGGGGCAAACAGGTGGTCCGCGGTCCGAGTAAATATCGTACGCACGTGATACTCGTAAAGCCGACGTCGATGTGCTCAGACCGCCAGCCGTCCCCATCCACGGGTGGGTGGTCCGATAATATCGCCGGTGTTTGCGTGCGACATTTGCGCCGGGCCCGTGTCGCGATAACGCAACACGTTACGGCGGTCCAATCGAAACGATGCCGGCGCGCGATAACGTATTTCTGTTTTCGACAATACCGGCCGGCCGAGACACCCCGATTACGCAGAACGAACAATAAACGCATACGAGACGACACAAGCGAATAAATATATTATGACCAAAGACGGACGTGCTTCGCGCGTGGGTACCGGCGGGCGGGAAGCCGGGAATGTAGTAGAGCGGATATTTTAACGTGAATCCGTGAACGACGGTAAACGCTCACGGAAAAACGGATCCTGAGCGGTGTTTAGTTGACAGTGTCGCTTTGTCAACAATGTAATGGTTGGGTAGCGGTTGAAATGTGTGGTAAAATAATTACACAACAGGCATTGTATATTTTCTTTAATAATATTTGTTTAATGCTGTACGTATTTTTCCGTTTTCTCCCGGTTTTCCCATTTATCCGGAAAACTAATATCTACACTTTCTACATTTTCTCGTTTTTCCTCGGTTTTTTTTCTGGATTTTTCTAATTTGTTGAGAAATTATTTCTTCAAAGTACCTCTCCAGTACAAATTCCTTTCAAAAACGATACATTTAAAAATCGGAGCAGGATTTCTGGATAAAAAGCTGTTCGCAGATAAAAAAAAGTAAACATCGTTATAAGTAAAACTAGCTTAATTTTGATTTTAGAATTAAAGTAACTATTATAAAATTTATAGAGGACAATATTTTGGAGGGAATGCCCTGGGTGTTTTTTTAATTATGAACTATCAAAAAAGTTACAGTTATTTAAAAAATTAATTAATTAATAATACAAAAATCCTATGACATTCCTTTCGAAAAATTGTTCCCTATAAATTTCATAATATGTAATTTTACTCCAAAATCAAAATTACCACTTTTACTTATTCTGCGTAAGCATTGTTTTTGTATGTTACCCGATATTTGGACTGAGACAGTAGATGCGGGTATAACGTCCTCTCAATCAAAGATAATAAAACAGAAGAGTCAATGTAGCCTGTTTTATTATTAGTTGTTTAAGAACATTACGATTAGCAAATTGCCTCTAATCAGCTTTAAGGTAAGCTGAACTATTTCAGCTTACCTTAAAGCTTTCAAACTATACCTATGTATAGTTTGAAAGGCAAGCGTATAGCTTTTTTTTTTTACTCAAATGCATTTGACCATTCCCACTAGTGGTAGCCTTTATGAACCTACAATACGACGTAATTTAGTTGTTTTTTACCCCGATCAGTATGTTGCAAAAAAAAAAAATTATTCACACCAAAGGTGCCGGTTGTAATAATTACTATTTTATAAGCGTACAAAAATAAATCTTGACCCGCCGGGATATGACCACGGGGATTTATTATTCATGTCTGCCTGCGAAATAAACTCAAGGGATAGAAGTCACTCGTAGTTCTATACATATTATAACAATTTTAAAATATCAATAATTCACCAATTCACTGTTCCACTTATATTGCAAAAAAAAATTGCATTTTATTATTTCCGGCTTCCGCTGGCCACTTAATCGAAAAAAAAAACAGTCATATCCACGTTGTATTTAAAAAAAAAATCGCCCGCGAGCACGCAGAACTCCGTCACTAGAATGACAATGTATCAATTTGAATAGCAACTAATAAATTAGTTTTATTTACATTTTTAATATAATAATAATAATAAATATAATAATTTAATAATCTTCTGATAATTTGTAATTTGTTTTTAACATTTAATTGTACACCACATTGTTATCATTTTATTTTTATCTTTCTTTGTTTTTAAATTTGTAAACGGTAATGATAAGTATATATAAATTTAAGAAACATTATGAACACTCTTGTCTCCCAATAAGCTCAAGGTTTCGGAGACAAATTTTTTCGATTTTTATTATTATATTTTTGTTGAATTGTAATTATTATGTAATAATAATAAAAAAAAAAATCTATCTAATCTATCTAGAGTATAATTTTCCAGAAAGGGATAGACGATGGATAACTGCAGTATTAGGCAGTCTCGCGTCTCAACTCGGATGATTTTCAAAGTAATTATGTATCTTATATTTAGTTAATGAGCGATGCGTGCATAGATTTAGCGTGTATAAAATTGCACGTGTTACAAAAAAAAAAAAATTGTTCTATTGAATGGATTCTCAAATGGAAATTCGTTTTATGATGTCTGCAGCATTCAAAACAGCCAAATTTCATTTCGCGTATTCTCACATATTATATTAATGTGTATAAATATATTATATTTATTCGTTTTTTCAGCTTACAGACGTCCCAACGAAATATCAGCAATACCATTGTGCCAGAAAATAATTTTATGACAACGCGCGTGTCGTGATTTATTACATCGGTTTCCGAAACGTTCGCGGTAGTACGCACGAACAATATTGCACTGCGAACTGTATTATTGTATACAAGATAGTGGGAAAAAAAAAAAAAACAAAAATGTAAGTTTAACACGCGCTCGGCGCCGGCGTCAGAGCCGAGGTTCACCCTCACTTTGAGCTTTCCAGGAATGTTTTCGGTCTCGACAATCATCGCGAAACCGTGAACAGTGTTTTCACAACTTCAAACTTCTGCGGCCCGTGCGTCACGATGACAAAACCAAAAAGTATGCGTCGAAAGTTCCCGAACACACGCGTGCCCCGAGATTGCGGCAGGTTCTGTGTCAAAACTTTACGCGTACCGCCTCTTCGCGCTCGTATTGTATAGAGCGCAGACACGCGTACGGATCATTTATTATTCGTATAGGCAACTATAGGCAATTTATCGCGATGACTTTGAGTAGTAGTCGAGTTTTGATGACCGGAGACGCCGAATAAAATGCCGCTGTTATTGTCGAAAAACCCGACTGCAACCCGATTACCCGACGATCACAGTTCACCTTCTCCACGACCCGATTGCGAGGAGCGCAATTAGAATCGAAACAACAAGAATCCAAAGTACGACGCGATTGAGTGCAGATACACGCGTACAACATTGCCGTTTTTATTGTTTATAAAATAAATATTATGTCAATATATTTTTTCGCAAAATACTTATGTCTCATTTTTAATACATTATTTTAAATATATCTACTCGTAGAAATTGTCGTTTTTGTCCTTAAAAATACACAAAATTGTATATAAATGTCATAAAAAAATAAAATTGTATAATTAATAAATTAGACATTATGTAGCGGTATTCCTAAACACTTTTTTTTTTTATTATTATTATTTATAAGAGTTTTTAGAAAAAAACATTAAGCTTGACGATTAAAAATGTATAAGAGTTGAAACATAGATAAAAAAAAAAAAACAATGATACAGAAATAAACAATTACAAAGTTTTGAATAAGAAAGCTAGATCATCACGGATGAAGGAAACATTAAAAAGAAAAACAGACTTGGAATTTGATTTTAAAATTCGGAAATATTAAAAGGGATATTGAGAGACATAGGAGAACTAAATAGAACACGGCGTTGAGCAAATAAAGATGGACAATCGAAAAGAATATGGGGTAAGTCACAGATGCTTTTATCTAAACGGAATATACAGAAAGGGCAATCGTTGAGGTTGAGCTTATAAGAATGGGAAGGAAGGAGATAATGGCCCACACGTGATAGATTAACTTTGATAATTTGAGATCTTGATAAGTTAAGATCCTTGGGTCAAACATTATTTACAATGACGGGGAGTATGGATTATAAATACTCATTCCCTAAAAATGTTAGTAAATCTTTAGAATTATGTTTATTTATTAAATATTAGTCACAAGCCATTATAGTTGCATTAATTTTTTGCCTTTCTATACAACTCATATTTTTATGACTGTTGGTTTCAATTGACCGTAAAGCACAACGAATGACGAATATTCACCCCGGCATTACGTATATAGTAGTAAACGAGTATTTCGAAAGACTCGTATGTGTCGGTGTTTGGTTGGAGACAGACAGACAAATTGGCAACGTTGCATTAAATTGACTCAATCGGATTGTTAAAAAATAGGGATCGTGCTCAATGGGGTTCCACTGAAAAAAAACCGAGCCGTACACGATGTCAGGTGGCAGGTAGCCGGTAATAACGGCCGAAAGAATTAAGTACGACCGTATAGGAAAATACGACTATGGCCAAATACAAATACCAGCCGGACGGAAAAGCCGAATTTAAACATATTTTTTAAAATGCATGATTTTTTTCCGTGGCCATATAGTATGATGTACTCGCCGCGTTTTCCTCTACGACCACTTTGATACGCGGCAATTCGGAATTATAGCGCCGATAGTATAACACAGGACCGCTTATCTATCGCTAACACAGTGATGGCACAAGTACCGAATCGTTATATTTTGGTCGAGTGAACAAAAAAAAAAAAAAAAACTAATACTAATAATAAAACAATTTGTGATAACTGTTATTTGTTTATTTTTTTTTAAATAATAATATTAACACGAATCCTGTTGAACGCGGAAGAGTGCGAAAAAAAAACGCAATTTCTCGAGTTGCGTTTCGACAGACTCCTCCCTCTCTCGCGATCATTACAAAAGTATCCACACGCACTCACGCCTGCAGTCACACGGTTATGGCTAATTGGACCGTATCTGAAGGCTTTTATTCATTTTTTTTCATACGTGGCCCACGATAAACTATGCCCAAATTTATGACGTTTAATGTTTCGTTACCTATTATTTATAATTAAATCCGATTATGTGCGCTGTTGCAAATTGTTTTACTCGGTTTTTTAATAATTATATATTATTAGATAACATCTCCGTACATACAGAACTTTGTAAACCCGCATTTACTTTGCAGTATATAATTGGCCCGACTATTTATAGGCCATAATGTTTGGGAATCTAACACACCTATATGTATTTAATTTAGTGTTTTAAAGATTTAAAAACAAAAAAATAATAATATGATATTCGTATTTTAATGTAATTTAATAAAATCTAAATAAAAATCTGCTAACGAAATGCGACTCTGAGCGAAATTCGAAATATAAATATACATGTTTTGAAATTCCGTAATTTGTACGATTTTCGTCTAAAATTTGAACTTGAAACGCTCTTTGAAAAAATCTACTACATTACGCAAAACGTTTTTTTTTCACGCATAAATAAAATTTACAATGAACATCTTGTTAAATTTTTATCCAGTCTAAAAATTGTCTACACATTGAACAAATCGTCAGGATGTCTTGAACAATTTAACTACGTCTAGAATAGACGTCCACGATTATTTTTAACCAAATTATAGCAAAACAAATAAAATCTAAAATAATGAAATCGTTATCATCATATTATATTTTTCCGTTTTTCCTGCACGGTTTTTTCTCCGTTTTATTACGTTTCATTTAAAAAACCGACCTCTTTAATGCTAGATGTAAACCGTTATGAAAAATGTCAACATCGTTTTTCGATTGGACCAGGATTTCTGCAAGGAAAAATTATTCACAGAAACTAAGAATATTAAACATTTAAAACAAATCTCACAAAATGCGCATATCCCCCCTCCCAAAAAAAGGCTTTACGGTTGGGTTACATTCAGTCATATCCGACCGAATCATGTATAATATAATAATGTCCGTATAATATGTCTCCGGTTACGTTTCGAAATGCGTCCACTGCGGTTCGTATCTATGAATAAACTGAAAAATCAATAAACTATCGAACCGTGGCGTTTGTGTACGGTTGTGTCGACGGGACGGCGAAAAAAAAATTCTTCTATTTCGGACAATTTTCGATCGGAATTCATCGTCGACAATACGTCGCCTTGTCGTCTTCGAGAATGTTCGAACGAGCATACGTGCTGCTGCTATTGGGGACTTCGGTTTACTATTATTATTGTTATTTTTACCGGGCCGGCCGAAACAGTGACGGCGGCGGTGGCGCAAAAATGTATTCCAACCGACATCCGATAATTATATACGTATATAATAATATACAGGTAAGCGTCATATATCGAATCGAATTAAATCGACGACGAAAAAAAAAAACCAAAAACATTTTCTACAGCGCTAGACCGGATTCTTTAAATACGAGGAGCAGTAGCGACCAAACGTCAGCAATAGAAAAAAAAAAAACCCGGAATGAAATAAATAAAAACGAAGCGAAATTAAACCGCCGAACAACACGCTGCGTATAGAGAAGCTCGGGCCGAAAATTGTTCTCTTTCGGCATCCCGGTGGAAATTAAACAAAAAAAAAAAATAATAATAATAATAATAATCGTCGTCGTCATAATAATAAAATCCTGCGGTCGCGATCGAGGGAGGAGAGGAGCGGTAACAATAGTCGGCGGCATTTATACGTGTCCGTTTACAGCGGTCGTTTCGGTTTGATTAATGGCGGTCGGTCGCAGTTTTGGTATACTTATATTACTTATATACTTATTATACGCCGCGTATACAATAATATTATTATATATATATAATAATATGACTATGTGACGACACGGAGACATAAAAGGACCACGGCCAGAGCGAATAAATATACCATCGTGTGGACGGAGGCAAGAGACAAGACGAAATAAAATAATAACGTGGGGGGAGGGTCGGGCGAGGGGAGGGGAATTCTTATTCTCGAAACGATTATAAAAAAAAAAAAAATGATAATAATATTAGGTAGAAGAACGTTTTTGAAAACCGGTAGTCGTTTAGGTCGTAGGTGTACAGGGCCTTCCAAATTATGTGTCGCGCACGGTCAATTTCGCCGTGAACGCAAGCGGCACACGGTACAGAACCTCACGAGGGTACACGGATTATCACGGTTCACAAACCCGTCGGGGGCTTCGTCCGTCTACAGTTGATGCGCTTTTATGGGTGCGTCATTTTTCGATTTGAGGTCGACGGTTATCGCTGCATACTAATTGAGTTTCATTACCCAAACGGAAAAAAATAATATACCAATCGAGTCCGAGAATTATATTTAGTGAAATATAAAATCAACCGTATAACATACGAATTACGAATATGGAGATAACTATACGTGATATCGTCCATAATATCATATTTTCCATGTTATAATACATTTTTAGTTTTAACAATAGGTATAAAAAAAATGCAATTTTGATGTTTTTCTTTAAGTTTGACGGGACTCCGTTAGTATTAAAACATGGACACAATTAGTATTATAGGCGAAATTGCAAAGGACTCAATCAGCGTACACCTAAAAACAACCCGAGACTCAATTTGTCCTAAAAGGTTTTATTCGGATTCACTTCGTATGCAGCCAGGGTTACGTCCTGCCCCCTGTCTAACTTACCCTATTGGTTTAAAAACATAACAACATGAAATATTTAGTAATTTGATCTAGGAATTATATTATGTTTGTATAAATACAAACATTTATACCTCCAATTTGCACCTCCAAGTGCACCAAATAAATATAACATTTTCTTTCAGGAAAGATGCTGCACTTAAAGTTTGGAAAATAATGAAACTTTTATCGCCATAAATTTGCCCATTTTTTCACCGATTTTCCCAACAATCACGAAAACCAATGTAAATATCAAAAAATAATCTCTTTAATGTACCAACTGATCGAAACTTTCTACGAAAAAGTTCTCTCGTAATTTTTTCGTTCGGAGCAAGGTTTCTGGTATAAAAGTTGTTAACAGACAGGACAAAAGAAAAAACAAAAAGTACACATTATAGGGAAACCAATATGCATTCCTCGCTGTGCTTAGAATCTTAAATTCAAAGGGGAAGGATATATATATCACCCTAACTTCTCAACCAAAATACACCACTGAGTATTATAACCTAACAATAAATATTACTAATCAATATACATGGGTAATACGTTACGTTTTACAGAATCGCAATTATGAATCGCGCGATAATTATCGCTTCCAAATAAGTTAGCAATGCTGCATTACCCGAGTGACGTGACGTGCATTTAGTTTATAGAAATGAAAAAAAAAAAAAATAGAAATATATTAACGCACATCTTAATACCACTGTATCATAATAATACGAAGAAGATACACCGAGCTCACTTGTACGCGACCAATGATCGGGTATATTTCACGATTCCGAACGGCCGGATTTTTTTTTTTTACGTTTCGTGACAAAAATCTCCAAGTAACGATGCAATTATTGTACATCGCGCATATACAGTGTACAATGTAACAACGTATACTACATATATCGCAGAATATCCAATTCGACGGTGACACGCCGCCTAGATCTTACCACCGGTTAACTGGATCTCCATAATTATCTAGATCCCCGGTGGGCAACTATGTATAGATCTCCGTTGGTCAATTGGTTGGGCTGTTGACTTGATCCCCTTGAAAATAGAAATACGACTTATCATATACCGAAGGAATGACGAATTTCTTTCTGCTTGTAGGAGACAAATCGTTTAATCCATGCTCGTACTTCCCATAACAATATATACATACACGCGTATTATAAAATAGATACAAGTATGCGTAAAAGTGTATCCTCGGTCGTTTTGTGATGGCGACGACGTGGAGCTAAACTATTACTGATCTGTGGGGTCACAAAGCGTATATAGAAATTAATTTTGGGGGGGGGAGTTACAAATAAAGCTTTTTGGTTTCAGTTAATACACAAATTAAATAAATTCATAAATACGCACCTGTGCCGTATCAACCATGCATTTCGGGAGGGAGGGTTGAACCCTCAAAACCCTCCCCTATATCACTGTCTGTCGCACAGACTATTTAATTTGTTTTTTTTTTCTCAATGTAATTATATACTTCGAATTTACGATAAGACCACTCATCAAGTGTGAACCACCGAACGTGACCAAGAGAGTAGTAGTCTTCTGGTCTAGTTCGTTCCTCTTCCTCTTGGTTTGTTTTTCTAATTATTGATTTGAATTTTTCGTTTGTCGTTTATAAATAATTATAATATCGAAATTCTAACACCTATTAAAAACACAAACTCGGAAAACAGACGACGTGAATCAGCTCTCCTCGATATACTTCATCGCAGAGACGCGTCGGTTATGGTTAACGCAGTTGTAGGAGTATTGATATCGGAAAAACAACGGTTGAATTTTTTACTGTATAATATTGAATATTGCATATAATTAAGTAAGTACGTAAAGCAAATATGAAATTGTATACGTATTAAGAATTTCGATTTTTCGCTCGGTATTGCAAAATTTCGTATCGATTTTCAACACGACGGCGTATTAAGAAGTATATATTACGGTTTATAACATTACATTTGAACCGTTAACACAGCTCTTGTATCGCTCGCGATTTATCGTTTGGGCGTTTCGCCATCGGCATTGTGAAAATCGCATTTATCATCGGGTATACATTTATCAAATCCGTTATTACGTTTAGACCCCCTCCCTCCTCTGCCCGCCCCCTACCGTTGACGAATCCTTGTTGCGCCGTTGCGTTCGACGGTTCAATCCCGCGGGACAAAAAACAGCCCGCGACGGATCCGGGACGCGGGTCGAATATCCCCGCGCGAAATTTCAATCGAATTCGGTTCGGCGGTCCGGAACGCCGAAAAGCCAAAACAAATATTGTAATGTTTTATGCTCGTGTACATTCTACGTACGGGTACAGACTTGATCGGACACACTTTCGCGTTTACAATATTAGTGGACGGATGATTTTTTTTTTTTAATTTTTTTTTCTATTTTCCTGTTTTGGGGGGATTTTTTTTCCTCCAGTCATCGTGTGTATCATTATTTTACGAGTATTATAATAATAATAATAATAATAAATATCGTGTACTGCTGTAACTATATATATAACGCGTATAACATTATTATAGAATGTATTACGGCGATAATAAGCAGGAGAGGCGGCGGAAAAGTTTTTACCGGTGTTCTCTCTTTTGTTTGCGTTCGCCGTGCACGGATGACGTCCGTTCCGCGGCGGACGCGTTCTACTGTGTCGATAATAAAAATAAATATATATACATCGTGATAATATTATTATTATTATTATTATTATTCCTATACGTATATAAATATACATGTATACGATATGCTCGTAAAATGCTCCCGCCGAACGATCGAGTCCACACGCGCATAGACATTACGTTTTATTATTGTGTATAGGTAGCGACGCAGACGACATTCACGGTTGATTGGAACATTTCATAGCGGCGTTGTTTCTCGTATATATACGTACATAATATTACTTTAAAAGTATATCTATACAGAGGTATACGTTACAGTGTACAATGTCCTTACGATATACGTATATATATATATATATACACGCGTATACATCCCCCTTCCCCCGCCACTATTCCCCCGGTTCTGTTTCGGTATAATACAGTATACAATATACCTACAATATAACTGCTGTGATATCGTATACCGGTCGCCGTCGTCGTCGTCATCGTCGCCGCTATATAGGTACCTATATAATATTGTGTATACGTACGAATAATAAGAGTGTTCATATTATTATTATATTATTTAAACTCGGCGTTCGATTTTTCCCCGATATAGATGAATGAGAGAGAGGATATTTAAAATAGTTACCTGGGCAATAGGTACAGGAGGAACATAAAAAAAAAAAAAAAAAAAATCGAAAAAAATCTACACGATGACGACGACAAAAGTGTTCGGTCATCGTTGCCGCCGCCGCCGCCGTCGCCCTCGGCTGTGGCCGTCCCGCGCTATCATTGTCCGCCGCGGCACACGTGGGTCCGGCCGACCGCGGAAAAGGTAACCGCGGTAGGTGTTACAATATTTCGTATACCTATATAATAGTAATAAAACCGTCGAATTTACCTATCGCTGACTGAGGCGACCGCCGCCCCAATGGAACAATGGATTCGGCCGTCCGTATTACACGATAATTTTATAAATACCTTCCCGTATACTTTCCTATACAGCAGATAATAAGTAATACGCATCGACCGCGGCCGGTCGCATTTTAGCGTTCTGGGATTCGTTCCGGCACCGCGTCCATTTCGGCCGATTCATTGGAATCTACCGCGCTCGAATCGGTGTATCGCGTGCGAGCCCGGATTAAGGCGTTCAAACTTTTCGATGAGGCCCCTCTGCCCTCCCCTCCCCCCTCTAAAGAAAAAAAAATGTAACGCAATAAAAGCATAGTGAAAAAGATCTAGTAGTTTCCACTAAAGGTCGTCGATTATACATCATAAAAGCAATCAAATATCGACATGTATACAAAGTTAATAACATTAAATGCGTAGATAAAGAATAGCATATACCGTGGAAAAGAAAGACTTGAAGCCAATAGAGTCTCGTGACCCGGGTGGACACAACCTCCCTGAACCCCTCCCCCTCCCTTCGACGCGGGCTTGATAGTATGTATGTGTGTGTGTGTGTGTGTGTGTGTGTGTGTGTGTGCGCGCAGAAGTGTCGTAATCAACGGTGAAATTGTTTCGTCTCGGTGACTTCGGCCACCACGATTTTCAATAGTATTCGCGAGCCAATCACGTCAACAAATTTGTTCTATGATCGTCGGTATCGAAACCAATGATTTATGAACGCCGAGCTACGGTCGACGTTTCGTTAAACTGTCGATATTCTATAACCGCACGATATGAAACTTCCGCACGCACACGATTGCAATAGTAACGCCCCCTCTATCCGGTGTACCGCCTCGTCGTATATTCGGATGAGGGCTGGGAAAGACCGGAGTTACGTTTAGACAAACGGGGTGACGGAGACCCGGCCTCGGCGTGTGACATTTAAACTATTGATCAAGGTTACCTTTGTAAATGCTATAACACTATGGACACGGTATAAACGGTATAATAAAATATAATAACAGTGATTGATTTGAGGGGACTGAGTACCTCGACTAATTTGTTGGATGTTCTAGCGTATGCCTACTCTTTGTTTTTAAAAAGGGAAACGCATGGGACGGGTTGTTATTTAAGCTAACCTAATTTATAAAATTGCTCAACTTAAATATTTGTGTAAAGAAAACGTTATACCCATATGTATCGTCTCAGTCCAAATGACGAGCAATGTAGCAAAACGTACCATACTTACGTCTTACGTCGTTTATTAAGTTCCGAGCGTAGCGAGGGAACTATTGGTTTTACGATGCTTTTTTGTTTTTCTTCTTTCTTCTTTGTTCTAGTCTGTGGACGCGTTTTTTTCTAGTAAACTTGCTCTGATAGTCTCTGATAGTCAATTTTATCTACTTGGTAAATACATAGGTCACTTTTTGATTTTTCGAAACGGTATTTAAAATAAAAACGATTAACCGGGGGAAAATATGCGATTTTTTTCAGGATTACGTTACTTTAAATAAGTACCTACCACGTTTTCTAACATAAATATGGCACCAATTGAAAAACGACAAGAGGCCATATTTTTGTTGATTTTTTTTTTATTTTTATAAGTGTTTTGAAATAAAATTTAAACGAAAATCGCAATTTTCCAGATAGTCTCTACCATCAGACAGATTATGTAAAAAGACGACGTAGACTTTCGAAAAATGTTAACTTAAAATTACTACAATATTATTATGCACGCGTAAAACCATAGACGAAAAGCCAGACGTGTTATTCCGATTTTGGAGGTTACAACCGAAAGCGTTCGATTCGTAGTACGGGCGAGATCGTACTACGGATACAGCCGTATAACAAATTATAATAAAATAATAATCATTATAAAATATTGGTTACACATTAATGTGCAGATATTTTTGAGGATATTCTAAAATGTTGATATTGCGCCCTTTACCCGTGTTCCGTTGTTTATTTTGTTTTTACGCCACACTGATTTTCCGAGGCCAATTTTTCTGTTCGGCCATTTTGTATATACCTGTATTTGGCTATTTTTACCATGCCATTTTTCCAGTGACCATTACACTGTATTAATAACTTCAAGAAATCGGATTATCCGATTTTTTTTTTCGTCAAACTTAACTCATCGAGGATGTAAAAAAATCTCAAGGGAGCAAACAAAATAATCACCCTATTGCCCCACGTAAATACGTCACTGATACCTATATCTCTTACATCTAGTCTGTTTCTATGTATGTATGTATAACTCATAATGAGTTCGAGTTTCTACTTGTACACATAAAACCGTAAGACAGATAGCTATAAAATACAAGTGAATAATAATAAGTCTGACATATTGAAACGTATTATAATATTGTAGAGTTTCATTATTGTATGAATATTATGGTGACTTGTGCATTCCAACGCTCAGACCAATTTTCGCCTCACTCATGTGCATTATTAAATTATGATATTTTGTTTTATAAGCGTATTTATGGTAAACATTCATGATGAAAATTGTAAACCGTTTTTGTAGACGGAACAATTTTAATTCGGCAAAAAATACTCCCCACAAAATCGTACCGAGTTCGCAATGATTTGCACGTAAATGCAATCCCCGTCTAAATCAGTCTAAACCTGCATTACCCAAATGTCAGCTCTTTTTTGTGTTCATCAAAAACACCCGGAATAACGAATAAATGCGTGCAGTATTCTCAATACACGTAATAATAATCGTTCGCAGACGGTATATTAGAGATAGGTATTACAATTTCATCAAAATGTCGTCAACAATATTTTTTTTTCGTATTTTCTTTTATTGTAGTTCGCACACTGTTATACAACTTAAACGAGTGATGTTTTCGATTGAAAAAAAAATACCCCCGTCAACCCTAAAAACCGCTCGCAAACGTATTATCTGTAATAATTATTATTCTCTGGCGAATACAATATGAATAGAGAAAGGATCTTCCGAACGTAACAAGAAAATAATTATGAATGATTACTACGCGCGTTATTGCAACACTATACGTTATTTTATTATGTATACAATCGTACACATCAAAACTCTTTAAAACAGCGGATTGCCGGCATTAATATTGTATAACCGAGTACCTGCACAGAACGTCGCATACTGCAAATTACTATTGTGAACCGATCCCTTATTATCATTTGATTTTATTATATTTTTTTTTATCGTCTTCCATCATTATTTCGACTACACAGTGTGGATACCGTAATATGTTATTTTAACAGCTGCTGTAAGCATTTCACCGGTAAATTTATTATTATGAAAGGTGAGCCTACATAACATTTTTCCCGATATTCGATACAACGTTCCGATATTTGAAATCGATAATTGCGAGTTAACATTGAAACGAACCGATTAATATCGGTCGAAAATGACATTTTCCAAACGAATTTTTTTCTAGAGATGTTGCAGTAGGTATAGACAACAGTAATTCTTCCCCGAAGATATCTGGTCAAATTTAAAAACACCAGATATCCGATGTTCCGAAATTCTCGATACTCGTGATTAGTAAACGGTTATTATGACCGCATAGAAGCGCGAAATGTCAACATACTACTAAACAATAAAAAAAAAACTTCGAGTTGTGGGTAGGCACATTGCCAGACCTAGGAGTAGGGGGGCATTTCAACATAATATTAATAGGCAATAAATTATATAGTTTTCCAAACTTTCTACAACAAAAAAATTAAAATTAAATTATTTTAGAATACTGAGTGATTTTTTTAGATTTTGAGTGGAGCGAAAAAATTTATGGTTTTACAAAGATGTTTATTTTTTTTTTATCTGTGCGCAACTTTTCTACCAGAATACTTGCTCAGATTTTTAAGTGTAGCACCTTTTTTGAAAGAAAATTAGTATGGAAGTCATTTTTCGATTTTCACAAGTTTTCCAGGCAAATGTAAAAAACTTAAAATAAACGATGGAAAAACGGAAAAATATAAGAGATGTATTGCATTGTTTCTAAAAGGAAATTTGATTGAGAAGGTACTTTAGGGAGATCATTTTTCGATTTTCCCAAGAGTTTTGTTTTTAGATTTAATTGTACAAATAACAAACAGTTTGGTATTTCAACACAAATAAATCTTGTTTATCTCAATATAAATTAATAACAACTTGCTCGTTATCAATATTATACAAATTCATATACTTTAACCATGGTCGACGATTGTAAATATTATAACATAACCAAGATATACTATCTTTAATCGTGAATACAATAAATACACCTCGTGTCTACAAATATACTAAGTACTAAGTAGGTAATCTCGAATTTGTGACAACAGCCTATCATAGTTATTATTTATTATTGTTCTAACAGTGTGTTCGTGTAATAATCAGTAAAATATTTGTATACTTGTATTTATTTTGTATATTTTTAATCCAAACGTCACATAAATAATATAAATGTAAAAGGGAAGCGGCATATAAAAGGTGGAATAATTTCGGATGTTACAACATCAACAGGTTTTTTTTACTATGGAAACCTGTCAAAAGTTATTTTGACAATTGAACTGAGAAGTGTGTCCCCTGAAATCAGATGTATTTTTAGGCTCCGTTGTAAACGTGATTATTTAATAATAATTATTACTTTATTATAGTATGTTAATTTTACATTTTGTATTTGAATATTTTAATTCGCGTATAAGAACACATTAATTTGAAATGTTATCTCTTCAGATATATTAAATAATCGCTTTTAAGCATAAAACAATGTTTATGAATTGTTAGAACAATTACGGGTTCATGTTTGGCAAACGAATCGACAATATTTATTAGGTCGGTATAGGTGGTGAAAAGTGAACGGTGAATGATGATGCTGGTAAAATGTTTGTCTAATGCAGCGTGTGTTATTAATTTTTAATTATCGATAAATAAACGATTATGACCTAACATAATTCATAGCTCATTAACAAATAGGCGATACACGCACAACGATTAATTATATTTTATTGTTTCTCAGGATTTTTACGTTTTGTGAAAGTATTAAAAACCTAAAAACTAACAGATCATCCGTTTTTTATGCACATGAAAATGAGGTTATCTAATATTTTAATTGTGTGAAATTTGTTTAGTTTTATACCTATAATTATTGTATATACTATCAACACACTATACGTATCTGTTATTTTATCCAGATAATTTTGTAGTTATACCTTTGCAAGGTGTATGGCGTATAGGCAGCCCGATTGACACACACAAACGGACGTTATAATAAAATATAAAAGCGTTTACCGGAAACATTGTTATTATATTGCGCATGTATACCTACAATACCAGCTCTATACCGGTCGTTTCCACGGTCCGTATCTGACTCTCATCACGCACGTTCTCCCGAAACGAGCAGTTTACACGCGCGTATTGTAGATAGACGTATGTATAGATTTATACACTTACATATTATTTTATAATATTATTATACTTGCCGATATTCTCGAGCGTCCGTACGTCGGATCGATTCGACGGCGTTGTTTTTTTTTTTCGACTTCTCGTGATGTCCTCTAGACCGAGGCTTTTAAAATATTACTCGGATCGGCCGAAACGCGTACGCGCTTATACTGCATACACATCTACTATTCTAGCAGTGGCGTTTCACCGTAAACACACGCGTATATTTAAATATTATTATAGCACAATATACAAATAAAAAACCCGTTCACACTGACACAGATGGGTGTGTCACTGCCGTAGGTGGGAAGTTGGGGAGATAGGATACATAGAGTTATGTAATATATTATTATCTGTACGCCACGATAAATCATTGCTAGCGAAAAGCATATCCGAACGAAGTAACAGTTAAACGTGTTTTGAAACGCCGTGATTTCACGTCAAAATTTGAACTCAAATAATTACGTCGGTTATGCATTTTTTAAACCATTGCGCCCCAACGTCAAAATGCACGTGGGACTTTAATCTTATGTTATTTGGAAATATTTGTAGCATTTTTTGAAGTATTTATTAAACATGAATTCATCAAGTGAAACTACAATAGTTATACACTGATTTGAGTGTATTTTTTTTTCATTTCTATCGAACCGAACTTAACCTAACCTAACCTAAACGTTTTTAGAAAAATGTATTTCAGTATACAATTACGTGCAATGCCGTCAACGATTGTACATACGGACTGTTTTCTAAAATCACCGTCTCCCCTGCCAATAAGACCCGCGCGCCCTTATATTGTATGGTACGCCGTAATCGGACTACCTGAGATAGGTATTACAAAAGTACATACGAATAATAGTCGTGTGCATACTTATGTACATAATATTATTGTCCATTAGGACGGCATGCGTGATATTATGCGGTCACGTCCATCACTTCAAACCGTATAGATCTATGCATACAAAGAAATGGACTGATGGCGTAAAAATAGTGAAAGAATGAAGGGGGGGAGCGTCCAGAGACTAGTATGTCGTTGGAAAAAGATAGCATACAAAACGTACGTAATCATCTCTATACTCATTAACGACGTGAGCAAGAAAGAGAGAGAAGAAGAGAGAGAAAGAACGGAGCAACAAAGACAATAACAGCGTTGTCAGAAAAATATAGCATAGATAGCGTATATCATGTACAGTCCTATGTCGGCAATCAAAATACGCTCAGGTGGTGGTTACCATAATATCTCTGTCTACAAATGTCGGTGTTAGCCGGTTACTTAAGGCAATAAGGTATGACGGACGCGCAGCACGTATATCAATAATATGCCTAACGTCTACGCTTCGAACTGCGGTTAGTTCGCGTCTATATAAACGGTTCGAATGGGCCGAACACGACGATTGTTCAATGTCAAAAACGTTGTTCTATAATATTCGTTATGTAGGCTGTTTTTAATGACTTACGACAGCGTACGTGTTTTCAGTACGAATAATATTACGGTTTAAGATATCGTCGGTACATTCATCGTCGCCCGAATTTCCACATACACGTTACGCACAGTATAGGTTCTCGACCATTTGAAATAATTCAATAGACCGAGTTTAAAATTCGATTTATTGAGGTTTTCGATTTAACGAGAGTTCGAATTACCGAGGGGGGGGGGGGGGGGGAGAGAAACGATTCGAATTAAAGAGCGTTGAACAATAATTGTGTCATCTAAAGTACCGATGATGGTCTTGAAAATGGCATTTTACATTTTTCTTCGTTCATTTCTGATTGCTCGGAGAATTATTTTTCGAATGCTAAAATGATATATTTTTACTTTTTATTGAATACAAGTACGAGTAATAACTATAAATATTCGAATTGTAAAGGTTCTGGCCAAAAATATTCGAATCGCAGAATGTCTTCTGAAGCCGTCTCGCACTTCAATACGTTCGATTTATATTATTATTATTTATTTATTTTTAATATTTATTCACCAAAATACGTGATTAATTGTACGTGTGATATTTTCGAATTATAGAGGTTTTCTCAGAGGAAATAACTGACTATTTGGTTGAAAAGGAACTTTTTAGGAACTCCTTTTTTTATATTCTAAAGTCGTCTAACGTATATACTCAAAAATATCGGGTCAAATTCTGGTTTTGAGAAAAACCCGATAACCTTAACATCGATTTATGCCGATACCAACAATTATATATATATCCGATATTCCGATTAGCTAAACTACAGTGTATATTATTTATTTTTGGTTTTGAGCGAGGAATGTATTGGTTTTACTATTATAACGCGTACTTTTTTTTTCTGTTCTTGAACAACCTTTATACCAGAAATCTCGCTCCGATTAAAAAAAAGCCATTGAGCTGTTTTGTAGAATTTTAGATCTAGTTGGTCGAGAGAAGTCGTTTTTTTTTATTTTCCTTGCAGTTTTCTTAATAACTGGGGAAAACTAAGAAAAACGAGAAATCATACAGCTAAAACAGTTTCATTATTTTTAATTTTGTTTTCAACTGTGTTAAAAATAATCTTATACACAATACACCTAAAATGTCTACAGAATACTTATTTTAACGTTTTTTAGACAAATTTTCAAAATATTCTAGCGATTTTCTAGTTATTCATATTCATTTGACATTTTATAGTTTACTTTTAGTTTTCATTTGATTTTATGTGGATAAAATTGTTACGGCCAAACAGTAAATAATGCTTGAAACTGTTTCTTAAGTGTTTAAAATTCAAATATTACGGAATTTCAAACCAAACTTCGCTAAAAATCGTTTCTCATTAACAATGATATTATTTATGTTTTCGTTTACTGCAGTTCAGTTTCACATTATTTTCGTCTCACGCAAAAATAAAATAAATTCTTTTTTATCGTCCACGTCGAACTGCATGGGATTTTGAATTTCGTTTCCATGCGTCCGGTAAAATATTGCGCAACGTATAAAGTTTATAAATCACATCATAAATGCAATTATACTGCAACGGACTATATAATTTTATGACGTTTTGATTAAAACGACGTAGTCGATCGCTGGAAAACGTTCGCGCATTTCGTCAACACAGCACACATGGCCAACACCTTTGTATGTTACGTTATTACTTCAAGACATATGGTCGGTATAGGACGAAATAATACTATCAAGAACAATATTCACTACTGACTGACGAGGGAACAGATTTTTGTTTAATTTTTTTTTTTTTTTTTAATCTCAAACAATAGTTAAAAACTCGCGCTCGAATTGCACGTTGTAATACCTTCACATAATAATACTATATGAAATGCGGTGAGCAATTTTTTTTTTTTTTTTAAACCGTTTGCCTTAGCATATAGGGCGATCCATTTCATCACGAATCGGCAATTTTCTCAAAGGATTTCGAGTAAATTCGATTTCTGTTTTTTTCCCCCGTCATTATGTAATGATTTAAACTTTTTTCGACGGGAAAAATGATCATTATTCACGCGGTACGCGGATTTAGCGTCCGAGGGTACTTTATTTGAATTTTTTTTTAGACCCCCACAAATTTTCTTTATTTAACAATTAATAAAACCAACAGTAAAATAATGATGATACGCGCGGATTTAATATTTTGTTGATTTCTAGGTTACCTTAGTTGACGAGGGGAAAAAATCGTGACTAAATAAACTATCCGCATATATTACAATATAAATTTCCCTGTTCATGTTCCCCTACAATTGTCCTCTTTAACTGACAGGAGAGTTCGAATAAATTTAGGTTTTTTAAGCAAGTTATTCTCAGGTCTAGAAGATTCCCCGTACCTTTTTCGATGCATTAACTTTAAAATTAAAGCACCTCTTTTTCTTCGCGTTGTTGCTACGCTATCTATGTCCCAGTATTTACGACCAAATATGCTGCTAATAATCCCCTTACGAGAATGATGAGTATTGCAAATGCCGAACCATCCTTTTCTTTTAATCTTATTTAATTATATTGTGTAACCCTATTTTTTTTATTTTTTTTTTTTAGTTTTAGTTTTATTTGTAATTGTAACCATTGGGCTACCAACCCGTACTACCTCCAAAATTCTCGGCTATACGCGATAGCGGTCTACCCGTGTTTCGCGGCGGTACGTAGTACGACCAGCTTATTAAGCTGGTCGAAACTTTTCAAAGCTTATTTTAATAGCTTATTAAGCTATTTAAATAATTGTTTTCTGTATAATATCTATGACGTGATTATATCGTTTTGTTTTCGAGCCTTGGTAAAAAAAAATTCGTACCGATAAATATGGGTCTTTGTTTTTACCGAGGAACACGGTTATACCGTCACGATCGTCGATTATCATTCGATACGTTTTATAAACGCACCAACAGCTAGGCGCACACGTATACGCCAAATCGGCCGACGACGACGGAGGCTACGGAAGCAAAACCGTCGACAAATTGTCGAGTAATTCGTTTTGATGAAGTGCGAGCGCGCGCGATCGTCGCGGTCCACAGCATCCTCCCGGTCGTCGTCCGCGGCGGCGTAAAAACAGAAGAACTTATATAGATTTAGTTTTTACGAAAAGCAAAAAAAAAATGTTTAATAAAATATATCACGTTCAACGATGGTAATAATTAAACGATTAAAACGGTTTATTACGCGACGATATTGGCGACCGTTAACGTTAAGAATTTATATAATATACCGTATTTAAGAAAAAAAAAAAGAAAAAAGAAGATATACGGCTCGAAACTTTTGTGCTGCTGTGCACAACCCTTTTTTTTTCGTTTAACAGAACTGGCGGCCGTCCAACGTCTTATTACGGCCTAAAACGACCGGGAAGATCTGCGGGAAATTCCGAGTCGTTCATGGAACGCGATGATTATGTACTTAATAATTTCAATAAGATTTCGGCGGACGTGGCGAATTCAAATTATTCTGCAGGATATTCATTGCGGCGTGATTATTTCAGAGGCGATCAAACGGGACGGGGGAGATATGTCCCACCGCCCGTACCATTTCCGGACGATAAACACGGCGCGTTCGGGATGAGAGAACTAATTTCGAAATGTCAAAAACGTATACGACTCTTTTTTTCTTCGTATTTCCTAAGGAATCCGCAGTTGAAATTTTGATGTTCCGCATTACCTTTACGATTTTCGGACGTCTCGTGGCTTTGGGAACTGATAAAAAAATGTGAAAATCGAATCTCTGGTTTCTAATGGGGACATACGAAGAAGCAGGGGCGTAATTACGGAGGGGGGAGATGCGGAAGATAGATACCCTTATGAACCATATTTATGTAGTATATTGTTATTTTATACAAATTGGAAGTTCAAAGGTAAATTTTCAAAACTATTATGAAATTAAAAAAATTTAAATGTCTAATTGTATTGGCATAGGTATTAAAATATTCATAGTTTATTATTATACTGGGTAAGAAATATTCTTAATGCCATGTAATAGAAAGCTTTATTTGGGGGGAAAGCATTGTGTGAAGCTAACCTCCCACGAGATTGCCATGAAGATATATTTTGATATCTTCTCCTTGAAACATTCTCAATTATGCCACTGCGAAGAAGGTATTTCATACAGATTTTGATTATATTAACATTTTAAATTTTCCATCCCGAAAGCCAGAGATCGACCCCGTCACCCTTTCGATATTTATGATAATATTATGTATTATATTACCCGTATATTATGCATAAATAGAAAATAACGTAAATAATAATTAAAATAATTAAAAAAAAAAATTAGTCATTTCAAAATCATTCGACCGTCATTGCATTTCGTATAATGTAATATTATATAGAATATAAACGGACTGCGGGATAAATACCGCGAGTTTAATGTGTAGCGAGACCGATTGTCGCGACAATTGTACGAATTTATTAGCCCCGGCGTGTGTAAGGAAAAAATTCACACGCGAAATCGTTAGACGCGATGCGTGACGACCGGTCAACTAAAACACAACGGGTTAAACGTCCGCGAACGATGACCACAAAAGTTACAAAACGATCATAATTTATTAAACAATCGACAATCGACCGCGTCTTTATATATTGTGCACACACGTTTGCAGTAAGAAAATATTGTATTAAATTGCTTTTCTAGGGGAGAGGGAGAGGTTGAAAAACCCGAGCATGTTTTTATATTTTGACCTTTAAGTACAACTTATTATAATCACGTTTTATTATTAATAATTTCTGTTTAGCCAATCAATTTTATCTGCATCAAATCGAATTTCTTGTTGATTTGATTGGAGTAAGATTTCTGATAGAATAGAGGTCTATAAGCAAGAAAAAAAAGCATATAGGTACATAAATTAATTGATAGTAATTGATTTTGATATCCCTGATCATATTCCTGATTTTTCGAGATAATTATCAATAAAAGTACAAGATACGTGGAAAAAATTACCGTCTCAAAAATGGGCGATTTTTCACCAGATAACATCCCTGATGCAAACTTTCTGGTCAAAAACTTATTTATAATTTGAAAAAAATCAAAGCACATACTATTATTATTATTATTATTATTGTAAAACGCTAAAATCTTTACAATAACCAATTCGAGAGCTTTGAGTTAAATAGAATTACGTCGAGCATCATAATACACATCGTATACCAATTGCATCTACACACATCGGTACCTATATACGTATACTGCAGAACTTAAAACGCGTAAAAAATGTCACTGCAGTTTGAAAAATGTCAAAATGATACGCGTACGTGGTATTGGTGCGGTTTTTTTATTATATTTTTTTACGATTTACCTAAACAATTTAACGTTTTGTACAAATATAAACGTGCGGCCTTAGAGAAAAAAAAACCCCTTCCATATACGAAAAGGACAAAAAAATGAAAACAAACCATCACTCCCGCCCCGCCACACCTGGGTGGTCGTACCTATATAGGTTCCGGCGGCGCGGCTCGGCGTCCGTCCCCGTACGTATCGCCGGACGTATATTTATGTAACAATTACCGAAATAACAGTTTTCGAGTAGAAAAAACAAACGTAAAAAACGAAATGCTCGCGCGTCCGTATAATATACGTAATTGTATATTAATAATAATACACGAGACTCGAGGAGGTAGGGAGGGGCGGTGGATTACTACGATATGAAATGGCACGGGCCTGTATTGTTTTCGTTTCGGTTTACCATCATAACCTGTAGTAATTGTACGTCGTCGTCATCGCCGCCGGTTTTCGGGGGTAAAGACGCGATATCGCGACTTATCTCTAAGGCTCTATGTAATTATTATTACCTACGCGCGTACGAATATTGTTCGTACTATTTGTAATAACACAAAAAGTAAAAAGGGAGGAAGAGGATTTTGTTTAAGGAGAAAGGCGGTGCTCGGCTCGATCATTCAGTTATTATACCTTTCTTTTGGTGTCCGGAGGGTTTCGGAGTCTCGCAGAGTGACGATATCAGTAAATAAGGAATACGATTATTTTTTTACCTGCGCCATGGTTACATTTAATAATAATTCAAAAGGTGCGCGTGTTTTCATATTATTATTATAAAATCCTGAAACCGCCGTGGATGATAGGTACTTACTAAACGCGCGTATAAAGTCAACCCCTCAAGCTCTACACATTGACCTAACTGCCAAATTAATATCCCTTAACCTTAACCGTGTTAATTAATTTCTAATCACACCGTCCTTGTTGTCGCGAGTTGTAATTCCAACTTTTCAACGATACGGGTAGTTCTATTTCTCCTAATTATTCCGGTAATTCTACCGAATCCCTTGAAATAAATTCTACCTTATCTTCATAACTTTACGTATTTATAGTAATTTTTATTTTTACTTCGTTTTATAAGTTAAATTGTGTATACATTTCGTATATTGTATAAAAATGGAACCTTTGTGTCTGCCAAGAAATAATGCCAAGATTCCTAGGTTCTAAATGGTCCGCGGTCCGTTGAAGTCTCGATTATCTTTCTACTTATTACAACGGGATTAGTAAGCTGCTGTAGTGCAATTAGAGGGCAAGTCGGACATTCCTGTCTTTCATCAGTCGCAAAAAATATATTTTACAATGAATTATTTTTCTAATTGCAACGTTTAACTTTTTATCAAATCGTCGGATATTTAATTTCAAATAATTAAAAATAAATCAAAAAATGCCAGAATATTTAGAAATAATACAACGTCTAATGTCGAATTCGATGAAAAGTCAAGTTTCTATGTCTATTTCTCGTTGAATTATAACAACAACAAAAATGACAAAATCGATTTAAACAGAAACCGTTGTTATTAATGCGTAAATATTAGTTCCAATTTTACACCATTTTTGAGATAATCCTAAAACAACACTCTCGACTACCAACTAGACAAAATCTGAGACCGGAAACCATCCCCGATGTCGATGATTGGAGTTGGTGTTCCGGCGGTTAAGTCTTTCACGGACAACCGAAACCAATATTATGCATTCCTCGTTCGCTTAAAATCTATAAAAAAAAGTAAAATAAAACGGTCGGCAAGTGAAGTTTTTTTTTTTTACCCAATCTATACTAAAAAAAAAAACCAAATTTTTTTTTTCCAGTAATGGGTATTTAAACTTATCCGACGCATTATTCGCGCACGATTAAAACTATTCGTTTTCCTACACACCGTGTCCAACAGAAAAAATATAATATCGATGACGTAGAGACTAATAACTTTAATAACTCTTTCGTAATCGCAATGTAAAACGGATATAACCCGAACAGTGTATAGGATTTAATGAGTATATATTTGGTTTTTTTTCTTGTCACCTCGATTCCTTTTTTGATGCCCTGAACATTACAGAGTAGTTATAATCAAAATACTTGTTTAAATTGTAAACACCGAGTCTGCAGAAAATCCGTGTGAAGTCGGCGCGCGGCGGGTTCACAATACCGAGCGAGTAATAATTTATTAAATATTTGCTGGTCAATTAATTTTAGCTTTTTAAAGCTTTTGAATTCGGTTTTCAATTTTCTCTAAATCGTAAAAACTCGAAAATAATTTCAAACATTTTAACGGCCACTCTAAAGGCCACTCTGATATCATGGATATCTTGGATATCATCAGTTAACTCATCGACTTTTATAATAAAAGGGTTTCGAATTATAATCCGGATACCTATCGGTTCTAAATCATCATATTCTGGGAAATATAGATAAAATTCATCTTTAAGTTTTTGCAGAAGATGTAAAACGTTGTGCTGGACCACTATTGCTTTAAGTTAAATCATTATTACGCATGGGCTACCGATGGAACCGATCTTTTTTTAAAAAAATTTAAAAACTTAATATTATCACCATAAACTTCAAATCCAAGGCAGTGTTAACTGATAAGTAATATCACAATTATAGGTTGTCGGTAGATTTGCAGAGGTAATATAAACATGGATAAGACATCCCTGTACCTAATACGTGCACGGTAATGTTTCCGAAGAGAAGATATGTTACCACACTGGTTAATTGTGGTTATAGTAGTGATGTATGGCAATATATAGATTATCTATGGTAAAAACACCATATCTATGGTTATCAATTGAAAATAATATTAACCAGAAACTGGTTTTATTCCGACATTTGTCCGTATTTTTCTAGACATTTTGCGGGATTTTGACCCCTAATAATGGGTTTTAATGCAGTTTTTAAATCCGAATCGTGGCTCTCGCCGGTTTGAAATTAATATTCCTCCGGTATCCGGTTCCACTATACAGAATTTTATCAATTTACCGAGGCCCGTTCGACTTCTGTATAATATACGCTATTATTACATCCACTACCCGAAAGCGCATTAAGTGAATTGTTTTTTTTTTCTGTCGTATTTTTGCGCCCATCACGCGGATAATGCTCCACGAGTTTTCTCCCCTCGGATTTCCTATACACATAGGAAACCGCGTCTGCAGAACAGTCGTTTGCGTGACCCGCAAGCGAACCGCACACCGACATTATTGTAATGCATACCTACCTAGACGACCGCGGGTAATGAATTTATAATAACGTCGAAAACAGTTTTTTTATCATTTTCCGAATAAAACTTTCAAACGACACTACGCGCCTATCGTACGCCCCCGTCGCAGCAAGTACCTCTATAAAGGTATAGGTATGCGGAGATTTCAGTACTGCAAATTTATATTATTACGATAATAGGTACGCCACAGTTTTTGAAAAAAAAAATGTATAATAATAATAAACAAAAAGTGCAATTTACAACGATCCGGCTCCTCGAAGAAGTAAAAACCAGAACACGTCAAAAACGGATTACGCGAAGATAATATGATTTCTTATTAATATGCCAACGAAAATCGTTTGTCGTTTAAGATGTAGCGCGTGCGCAAAGCGCATTAAGGGAAATTTAAATTTTCGATGCAGGTGCATCAGACGAAAAATTTCCTGAAAACCAAATTTCATTGTTTATTGTTTTACACGAGTATCTTAAAGAATATTGTTAGACGTTTGAGGAGAAAACGCGCAGTAGAATAGATCTTCGTCGAGATAGGATGAGCCGGTCAAGTTTATTCGGTCGCGCATTTTTCTGGGGGTAAGATTCTAGTGTACTAACCACAAACGAGGTTGTGTTTTCAATAAATAAAGTATCTATAGTTACTATGACCTGTTCGAATGATCTTTCTTATATTGACCATAAGCTCAATTATGGAGGCCATTTGGTATTCTTTCCAAAAAAAAAAAAAAAAATCGTTGCAAGTTTTAAACAGTACAAAAAAATAACAGAAAATTATAACCTATTTCAACAATAATATTAAATATTATTATATTTTTATTTCGAACTCACGCAGCTATGGGATTTTTGCGGGATATTGGCACGAGACTTCTTTTTTCGGATTAATACCGTTAAGGTAAGATAAAAGGTAACTTACATCACTTGTAATTTTCATCTTGTAGTACAGAAAATGTTTTATTTTAGATTCTAAACGGAATGAGGAATGTATTGGTTTTACAGTGTTTTACATGTTTTATTTTTCTGTAGACAACTTTTCTACCAGCAATTTAACTCAGATTTACAATGACAGCACTTTTTCTGAAACGAAATCTGACTAGGGTGGTTCTTTAAGGTCATTTTTTAATTTTCCCAGTTTATTTCATAATAAATAGGAAACCACCTGAAAAACACGGGAAAAGAGGAAAATAAGTACAATATTAAACAAATATTATTAAAGAAAATATATAGTACAAATTTAAATATTTTACTATAATATGACATAATATATTGTTGACAAAGCATCACTATTAATCAAACTCCGCTAAGAATCGTTTTGCATTAGCAATGGTTAAACGTTGCGCGCAGATATACATTAAATTTCACTTCTACATTACCAACAACAGTAGCTCAACCACGTGCTAAGTATGTTTATTATTATTGTTTCTTAATTCCCGAGTTCTACGAACTGAAAAAAAACCACTCATCTCGCTGTTTTTTTATAAATGTATAGAATATATATTATAATAGCATTGTTCGATAATCCAGTTGGTTTTCTGGATTTCATAAAATTCGTACCTATGTATAGTTCAGTAAATTCTATAAACGATTTAATTAGGCAAAATCTTACCGATTGAATCAACGACAAAAATTATGCATCAATTTTAATCGTATATAAACATAATACAATTTTAAAATTTACTTTACAAAATGACGCAAAAAACGGTCCCCGAATTGAGTACTAACGTTTTCTACTTTCGACAGCCACAGACGCAAACAGAATCATCTGATTGGACGGATATGGTGTTATTTTTTTTTAAAAAAGATATTACCTTGCCGTAGAATTTCGTATCCATTCTGATAGCATTTCAATAGATTGACAAGATGTCCGTAAATTCAATATTGTCAGGTTCGAATCTGACAATTATATGCCGAATTTGTGGCGGTATTATTTTTTTCCTGTTTTTCCCTACGCTTTATCTAAACCCGTCGTGGTTTTTCATCGACTAGGTTTTCCACGTACACTAGAGGAAGACACTAACTTTCTTGGAATCGTAACAGATTTGGGCCAATAGTGAAAAATGCTAAATAGAATATTTAGTTTCCAAGGCATAATATTCATAATTGTTATCGTTAAAACTATGCAACTATCGATATTATTAATTTGTGATAAGCAACTAAAGAACCAATAGGAGCTAGGATTTCCAATCGCGTGTCGGATTCGTTTCAAGTAGTTCACGTATGCCTCCGGGATTATATTTTGGCGCATATTTCGATACATGCAGCGCAATACACGCCAAATAAGTGTCGACAAACATTTCAAACAAACATGTTTCGGCAACAATATTTTTCCTGCTACACAGTTGCAGGCAACCCGGCTTTATATGAGGTCTGGGAGACCGGATTCGCTGTTTCCCATCGCTACTGGCTGCGGCGGTTGCATCGTCATCGTCGATACGGGGATAAGTTGCGCGTATAACAATACGAAGTTTTCACGACCCGGTCGACAGGTAAAATGCGCGCGTGCTTCAAGTTTTGAGTGACTTTGTTCCGACTATAAATCATCGCTAATAATAATAATAACAATGCACGTCCCGCGCACTAATGAACGGAGTTTACCCGCTAATTTGACCGAAATGTCGTCGCCGTACACGCAACGATAATAAATAAAATACGACGATGACGATACTGTATAGACGGAAAGTTTCCGGGTAGGTGTGGTAATAGTGTTGAGCAGAAGTTTGATAGATTCGTAATCTGAATTGAAAAACCGTAAACCGATTGAACAGACATGGAAAAAAAATGCACTGTTTAACAGATTAACAGTCCGTCAACCAAATTGAATCCGCGCGTAAATCCGGATATCAAACCCGATTACTGTATTTTAATCTAGTATTATAAATTTCACCAAGAGCAATGGAAAAAAAAAGTAATTCGAAGGTATATTACGTCATTATAAAAATGTCTGGACAATTTTAATGGTAAAGCAATTACAAGCAATACCAAGATGGTCAGATATAATATTACGGTCAAGTGATTTTTAAATAAATCGAATTACAGCAGTCGTGTCATATTTTGGCCAATCCAATCCGGAACGGTGATCTAGTATTCGGATTGATTCGTATCGAGTGCTCAGCACTAGACAATCATGAAAATAAGTACTAATGAGAAAAAAAAACACAGTATTATTTTGAAAAAATGATTTTTTGTTATAATGTTTAAACTTCGAATATGTCACAGTTACAATTTTAAAAAATAAAATACATATTCGTTTTGTATAATATAATAATAAATACGTCGGCAGAGACTCTTGTGCTTATCGTGCACTTTGAATAAAATACATAATATATATAAATTTATTTATTCAACGATAACCGCATTACCATGTATTTACAATAGCACGTACAATGTGTAGGGATAAAAAAAAAAAAAAAAAAAAAATTAACAAAGAACATTTTACGTGATATTATATCTATTGGAGTGAAACACACCGACGGAAATAATTATTATATTTGTAATTCGATTTTGAGAACGGTGTTAAAATGACTTTAAAATAATAATAATAAAAAAATAATAATAATAACTGAACTAAAATTGTATTGGAAATGGCTTACCATCTCGATTCAAATTGAAACGAGGAACAAAACATTTAAAAAAAAAAAAAAAAAAAACAAATAGAACCTTTTTTTCGTATATAAATACTATAAATAAAAAATAAAATAAATAAAAAAACCATTACATTAACAAATTTAAATATTATGAAATAAATAAATATCAATTAAATTAAAAAAAAAAAAGAAACATACCGTGTTAAATAAATACTTAACCTTTTTTTTTTTATTGTTATTTTCTTTTTTTATTTCCAAATCACACCAAAAAGTTAGATACTTAAAAACTCATATTTTATACAAATCACATTATTGCGTAATAATAATATTGTGTATGATATTGACGCGAAAAAATATTAACCTAAGAGTGTGAAAAATATACCTAATAATATATAAATACATTTGGTTTCTTTTAATATTTCCCTATGTTATTATTTAAGTATAATTTATACATACTTGTTTTATTCTTCTGCGTAAAATACACAATTAATATAAGGAAGGGTTATTTTTTTTTTTAATTCGGAAGTTTCAACTCATAAGCTCGGTACCTGGAAAAAAAAACAAAAAAATAATTCTATTATAGTATACGAAGAGATAATAATATTATAGACGTACGCGCGTTAGTATAACAATATAAAATATAATATCGTCGATTGTATGCTTCAACAATGCGTATTTCGGTTTTTTTAGTTTTGAACGATGACCAAAAAATAAAAAAAAGGGAACAAAAGGGGGGAATTTTACGGAAGCTGGTCGAAACGGCAAAAGTCAAAAACCAACGACAAGAACGAAAAACCGATAAACCGATGTTTAATTGTTATCCAAAGTAAATATTGACAAATCAAACAATTTATAATCATTAAAAGAATATGAAAGCCATTATATTATGCGATAATAATATAATTTTATATTCTAAGTGTAACGAGTAATGTATTGGTTTTACAATGATGGTTTTTTTTTTTTTTTTTTTTTTTATGTGAACACTTTTTCTACCAAAAAGGTAGAAATTCGGCATCTAATCATGACGATACAAGATTTTGATATAAGCGGCGTTATCGTATTCGATATTGACAGAGTAAACGAAAAAAAAAAATTACAAAAAAATCATTGAATAAATCATTTTTGGAAACGCTACCGTTTACTGGATAATCTTTTTACCGACATTTCGAGACGCTTGTTGTTCTGGAGTATATAAGCGACGATACGCGACAATAATACAGACGTTACCGTAAAAACTTCGATCGGGATCGAGATAGTTTCGATATAAATATCATACGCCGGGGACAAAAACGGCGGAGATTTTGATTAAAAAAAAAAAAAAAACAATCACAATAATAAATACGTAATAACAATAAAAGTTTATGGTTCCGCGATTGTGTTGCTGCGGCGGCGGTGTCGTGTAAGAATAAATCGCACTCGATCTTTCTAATGAGAATATAAAAAAAAAAAAAAAAAAAAAAAAAATTTTTT
>CABPRJ010001951.1:179340-227292 GCA_902439185.1 Cinara cedri | reverse complement strand
ATATCATACGCCGGGGACAAAAACGGCGGAGATTTTGATTAAAAAAAAAAAAAAAAAAAATATCTTTTAACTCGTTTCCAGCTGTATTATATTATATAGGTAATATAAAATCGTTAACACGACTTATCCATCCGTATAAAATATACGCGGAGATCCACAGTGGTCGGTTGGCTCGCGACGATCGTTAACCGGACGGAAAATCCTCCTCCGCCGCCGGCTACACTCATCCCCCTCCCACCCATCTACTCACTCATTATCTGCGGAGCTTATAGGTGCGGGCGCGCGCGCGCACACGGTAGTGGCAAAGTCTGTTTTTGGTATCTAGAGGCAATAATAATGAATGAAACTTAACGACGTCGCCGTCGAACTAAAACACAATAAGCAATATTATTATGTGTAATGCGAACGGTCAGCAAAATATAATACTATTTATCGTCGTCGAGAGGAATACACACTGTGGTTTTTTTTTTTTCTATTTTTCCGTACCGGCTGATTTATCGTCACCGATTAACAGTAACCGACGACTAGTGAGATGAGCGATCGAGAGAAAGAGAGAGGGAGATATGGTTTCTCGGTTTAATTGACGATAAAAACGAACGCGCGAACGTAAAACGCACGCCGTCGATCGGCGTTTGTGTATTTTATATTGCACAGGCGAGACAGAAAAAAACGGGAAAAAAAAAAAAAATGTAAAGAAAAGAAATAACAATATCTGATATGTACCATCGTGCAATAGTCGTGTAACGAAATACGCGCAAGTATAATATGGAGTAGAACCAAATGAAAAAAAAAAAAAACCCAAAACTAGAGTGCTGTCGATAGCATGACCGCCACTGTTTTATAGGAGGGAATTAACAGGGAAGATAGGGTAAATCGTAGATAACGAAAAACGATTCTGAGCAAAGTATCCGTTGAACATGCGTTTTGCGTACCGTGATTTTTATACGAATTTCGTCAAAAAAATTTTGACTTTAAATGCATATGTTCGAGAATTTTCTCTGGGCCAAAACAACATATCCTCATAAAATCGTAAAAATTGTTATTTATGTCTCAAGTTCTATGAGTCAAAATATTATGCTACTACTATAAATGGATGCATAAACATGTTGACAACATTATGTCAATATTTCATATTTTTAAAACATAAGCTTGTAATTTTTTTTTTTTTTTTTGGGGGGGAGGGGCGACGCACGTTCGGACCAGAAACGTTTGAGCGACTAATAAAACTGCAACCGCTTTGAACCAAAACATTTAAATATCTATAAAGACTTGCTAAATAAACGTTCAATTAAACTACAAAAACTTAGTACAATTACTGTGTATCAATTTAGTTTTAAAACATACCAAAAATCCAGTTATATTAAATATATACCTATATCTTTATATAATAAATATCTGTGTATCTTATATCCGATAAGACAAAACAGATAAAATACTACTATAAAAAGGCTCGCTAAATAAAAATTTCAGTTAAACTAATATAAAGAAAATTCTGGTCCAAGCGGGCTATATAAAAGTAGTATTTTTTAGCTCCAGCGGGTCTTCAAAATTGGTCTAAACAGATCTTGCCTTTTTTTTTTTAAATGAAAATGACCCATATTCCTTTTACCCTGGGAATCATAAATACCAGTCATACAAAACTTTATATAAACATATAGGTACATAATTCAAAATTTATTTTCAAAACATCATTCACGTGGCATATTAGTAAAAATATACTTCATTAGTGACAATAAATCAAATATCTAGATGTATTTTATCCTATGCAATTGGAAGATAAAGGTTTAGGTATTGTTATAAATTAGATTGGGTAGGTATTTAAGTGAATTTGTTTGAAAAAAAAAAATTATAACAATATAATAAAATGCTTATTTATCGTGTCTACTTAGTATTTTTATTTATTTAATAATTTTAATTAAAAAAATTAACAAATTTTTAATATTATTTTTTATTAGAATATAAAATGGGGCAACATTATCATATACATTACTAGCTTGAGTAAATGAACATATTTTGTATGTATTTTGGATAATATGATAAAAACCTAACACTTAAAAAAAAAAACCGTACATAAATCTTACAATTCGATGATGCTGAAATTTTTGATTTCTAACAGTGAAATGTGATAACAATTATTATCGCATTTTGGGCCGGGAAAAAAATCATACGATTATCACGCAGTGTTAAATTTTAGATACCTATAACAATATCATAATATAATAATCAAAAGTGTTAGTATAACTACGAATATGATAGTTTTGTATAAACGTTAATGACCGATATGTTATTATACCCACTGACCGGTATAACCCCATTCTCCCCAATACGACAGCACTTTCAAACACGTATAACCGAACGCCGCCCAGAATCGTGTAAATATTTCATCAGCAGTGGTTTATCGTCGCTAAACAGATATGAATCCGAAGATTTTATCCCAAATTTCTGCCTGCAACTGCAGTGACGCGCATCAGCAAGTATCGGCTATTTTATAATTGCCACAATTTTTGTTGAGTTTCTTGTTAAGGGGATTGGAATCAACGAGTTTCTGTCTTTGTCTTGCACACGTGAGATATAGGGAATTAGACGTGTTTTAATTCCCACGTACCGATTGATCTATAATGAAGCGATACGAATTCTGGACACAGATTTAAATTTGACGTGAAGTCTACCTGACATCTACATACCCACTTTTTAAATTTATCCCCTTAAATTCCAAAAAAAAAAAAAGCAAAGCCATATTAATTAAAAGAGTAATTGAAAAAATGGAATATCAAAAATCAAAAAAAAGTGCGAAAGTCGTCGGAATCAAGTAGACGACTTCACGACCAATCCGAATCTGCTTTCAGAATTGTCATCGCTTCGCCAGATCAATCGGTGCGTTGGAAATGAAAACACGTCTAAATCCCTACATCTAGAGTGTCATGTAAGACAAAGACGGAAACCCGTCGCTTCTAATCCCCTTGACCGTTTATCGTAAAAAGCAAAACGCAGCAGCGGCGGCGGCGCGCGGAACGAGTCGGCCGTCGTCGTCATCGTCGTCGCGGGGAGAAAAGGTTTTCGAAATAATTATTACGAATAGGCCCGCGGGGCCGGCCCCCGTAAGACCGCGAAAAGAGGGGAAAGGAACTGCCCCGCAATCGGCGTGCGCGTGTGTTTACCGACCGGAAATGACACGGCCGCGACATAATGATGATTACGATGATATACGCGTTGCGGTGGTAATTGCGGGACGAGTAGTAGTAGTCGTCGTCGTCGCCGTCGTCGTCGCCGCCCCGTCACCTCTCCTCTATACGAACGATAATTTCAATACGTGCACACGACGAAAGTATAATAATAATAATAATAATAATAATAATATTATTATTATTATTACCAACAGAGGTATACGGCTGCTGCTGCTGCTGCTTCCGTCGTGATTATACGATTATTTTTACTCGGGTGGTCACCGCGCGCGGCATAATAATAATAATAATAATAACGATAATACCGACCGACCTCTCGCGGTGGGTTAAAAACGGAAATAATCACGTGGAAACGCGACTGTGGCTTTTTGTGTATAATGTATTTTACAAACGCGAGTATATAATATTAACGTCGCCCAATGTCAACAACTCTCAACGCCGGGAACACGAGCAACTGTGGTCGCGTATAATATAATATTAAGTATATAGTTACAAGAGAAATAATTCGGAGTCCATACTAACGTTCACAAAACAACAAAACAATAACCCGTCGTCGATATCCACCGTTGTCGTCGTCCCCCTCGGATAGAAAAATTATAGTAATATCGCCGTACAGAATTATGGACGTGAAATTCTCGCTAAACACGGTACACCGGAAATGGAAAACGCGGTTCGCCGATAACCCGGTTTTGACACGATTGTTGTATAGTTTCGAAACTGTAGCAGTATTAATTTGTATGTTCTATACCCCAACCAAAGATCCCATGAAACCGAAAAATTTGACCACTTTGGCCTCTCTGATTCGGCCCGTTTTTTTTTTAAAAGAAATACGATACGAGAATAAATATTTTTAAAAATTCAGCCAAATCAGAGAAGCCAAATTTTTCGATTTCACGGGGCGTTTTGCTGCGGGATAGAACATAGAATGTCGGGGATATGTGACACCGACAGAAGTAAAGGTTAACGGGCGTAGGTAATAGGTTCAGTATTTTGACGGAAACACAAATTATCGAACACTGCAAAAATCGGCGCACCTTAGTTGCGTCTAGCAAAAAAGGTATACACGAATTTTTATTTCGTTTGCAAGGGTTCTCGGTGATGCATTAATTATAAGGGAGCCTGATATTAGGTTTCTATATATTATATTACGTGCCTAATATTATAAATTACGATAATGAATGGATTTTGTTACCAACGCCTGGTTGATAAGCAACAAATAAGCAAGTTCGTTAACAAAAATAATAATAATAATAATTATTATTATTATTATTTATTTATTTATTTATTTTTTCCGGATTATATAATTTTGATTAGATTTAAGTAATTTAACATTTATATTCATTGTTTTATTTATAATTGTTATTTATTTATTTATTGTTTATTTTAGTTTAAGAACCCCTGATATATAACCCCTAAAATACACATGTGCTCCCGCAAAAATATAAATCGGACCATAACGTGATTGGGACGTTACAAGAATACATGGAAGGAATCACTGTCCGAACAAATCTCGCGGAAGATTACGACTTTTCTATGTATATAAGGACAGCGCTAGGCGCATATACAAAAAGGAGTTTCAGGGTTCAACCTCCCCCCTGAAATTTAAGGAAAATTATGATGAAAATAAATTTTAAATAGTCTCAAAAGTGGTGTTTCCGTCAATGAGAAAGATAAACACAATTTTGGTTTTATTTTTATTTTATTACAAAGTAGTAGATATATATTGTTATCATTGACATTTCTAATTTTTTGTGATTTTCCTGATTTTAGAAAATTATAACTGATAGGGCGATATTGTATGATAGTCCACATTATCATCACAATAATATAAATTACGTTATCATTTAGGCTGTATTCACTAAGAAAAATATTAAACGTAAAATTTAGTAATACAGGTACCTAACAGGCTAAAACTGAACGTTATAAAATATTGACATTTTTAATGAAAAATAAATAACCTTACAATTGAAAGTATATGTAAACTTCTTTTTTATTAAGAGTGTAAATAGCTCAACCTTTACCCCCCCCAATCTCCCACCGAAATATTTTTTTTGAAAATACACCTAAATTGGCCCGTCCATTTATTTATTATTTCAAAATACCAACCCGACATTACCAATAATTGTTTTGTCCGTTTCGTCGTCAAGTGTCCAATACTTAATAATTTATAGATGAATCATATATTGACACGAGCTACTCGGCGGACTAAACGGATTAAACGCTCGTCTCGGTGTAAAACACATCCAGTGAAAATGTCATGTTAACTGTTGCTACACAGTTTTAATTTGACGTCGACGCGTATTGTATTGTTATATGGATGTGAAATGGGGTAAACAATTGTTAAAAAAAAAAGAATAAGAAACGTATCGAAAAATTCAAACACAGGAAGCTAAAACATCCGACTAATAATCATAATAATGGCTTACGACGTACCCTCGTATGATAAAATATATTGTTAACCGAGTCATCAAAACTTTTTCTCACATTCCATCATCGGTCTGTCACACTGTATCACCGCCGCGGCGTGTTTTAAGGGACAACCGTTATGGTAAGGATTTTAAATTGAAATTAAAAAAAATCCGTGTGAACAACAACTACTCACCTTTAAACCCAGCTTCTTCTTCGGCGACGAATTCCGGCAGATCTTCAGTAGGTTCGTCAAACTGTGGAGAACAAAAAAACGAATACAAATTAAACACGAATTATAATACTGTAACGATACGAGTATAAGCAGTTATAAAATAATATTTTTTTCTTTCTTTCGTCTGGACTTTATAGTTCTACGATTAAAAATAATTTTTCACAAAAATACAATTATTGAAATATAAAATTATCGTTCATACACTTGTATTCAAAAGTTAAGTAAACGATATAAAATGACTGTGATAAGACAGTAAAAAAAAAAAAAAACCCCATCATAAATAATTGAATGTTGTATTTGTTTATGGACACGGTGACGAGTGAATAAGGTTCAAATACGTCGTCAATCGCAGCTAATTGACGGATATTTTAAATATATATATATTTTTTAACACGTTTTTACTACGAGTATACATAGTATATACATATGAACTGCAGTGCAATACGCCGTCAGGGTAACAGGTTCACAAAGGTAAAAGTGAAAGAAAAAAACGGATTTTTTTTTTTTTTTTTTTACAAACTTATTTTAAAAACAAATAAATAACAACCGAAAGGTTGATTTGAACAAAATCCGTCAAAAATAATCCATAAATGCGAAATCCCTACCTAAAAGGTGATAAGTCGCACGGTCAGGTTCAATAAAATAATACTACCAATAGAGACACGACAATACGAAAATCTGGTTGTATTTTCCGGGGACGCCGTTACCTATTTCGTGCTCCGGAATCTTGATGGTTGCCTATAACCCCAACGCTGTGAACATAAATTCGTATTTCTCGAATAAATAATGCTTAAGGTGGCCAGATAGGCAACCGCCGAGATATTGTGTCGCTGTGTTACCAACGAGTTTCTACAGAGCTTTCTACTTAAATAACTTTTGGTACCCAACCTTCCCAACTTCCCACATACAACTGTGATGACACAACCGCCGTCCCCAATATCGGTTGTTTTTTAACTTTATTTTTTTATACACACGTACGTTGTCAGTATAGGCAATCTGTATTTTGTTCTGCTTATTATTTTCGAAATACAGGGAAAAATTAAATTTAATCGATACTATAAAAAAGTCAATCGGATATTTTCGGTATTATTACAGATCCCCTAGCGACCCCCTAGTCGCGCCTACGCCTACACTGAGAGTACGCGACAGCTAATCGCGCGCGTTTACTCGTAGTCGTTTGAAGGGAAAAACACCCTGTGGTATGGCGTACGTGTGGTCTACACGAGACGACGACGCGACACGAGCGTATTATATTACGACAAGCAGCCTATACATACTTAAACGATAATATTTTCAATTAGACGAGGTCGATTTGATATTTCGTACTTAGGGCTATCCCCCGCCCCCTGTACGGAAAAAAAAACCGGGGATGAAACGCGAGAGGGCGAACATATAGCGCGCGCGAGCGTCAACACTATCCGTGTCGGATCTCCTCCGGTCCGTTAACCCGTTAGGCACGATTTATTCCAATCCCTCCCCACGCCCGAGGGTCGGCGATGTTGTTATTAAGTAATTTTTTACAAATACATATACCTACGAGCATATTATATTTGTTTTTCCCTATTTAATTTAATACGCGCGTACGTGTGTATACGATCGTAATAATTAAATATTATCGCGTCTCGTGTATTATTCTGTACGACGACGGTACACATACACAGTACACACGTGGCGCCGGTGCACGGCATTTTGTCCTACACTTCACTACATTACCATCACGGACGCGCGACCGACGACTACAGCGACGGGTCCACGCCGCGGAGGAGTTGCGCGCACATGTGTACAGAAAAAAAAAAAATAAAAATTAATGTACATATATTTAATAAAGAAATATACGTATATAGATATTCTTTGGGTGACAAGTCGACTCCGTGGGAACGAGCCTGGAGGTCTGCTCGCACATGTACGAGCGTACCGTCGTCGTCGCGGCCGTTTTTCGGCGACCCGAGAGACGCTCGGCGGCGGCAGCGGAGCGCGGAGAGAGAGAGAGAGAGAGACCGGCGGCGGCGGCGTTATTATAATATTTTAATACGCGGAGACGCGGGCCGTCCGGGAAATAGCGCCCCGAGTGTGCACGTGGTGTCACACCGCGTTACCCGGTGCGGCGGCGACACACACGCGCCCGCGGTTTAATACCGCCGAAAACCGGGGCCGTCGTCCTCTATTTCGGCCCCTCACCGCCGCCGGGGTAAACGGCCTCCGGGAGACGCGACGCTCGTGTCCCGCGGGTATTCCGTCGACGGATAAAATGCGGTTTTTTTTTTTTTTTTTTAATTTCATTTTTGAGCCGTCCGAGACGCGAAAGCGCTCGGAGAGTACACGAAATCGGTTTTGGCGAATCTTTAGGAAGAGTTGGAAAGTTGAAGTTTCCAAAAGGCACATGCTCCAACAGTGCTATAGTGATTCGTATGCGAAATATCCATGTGTCATTTGGGTCGTTAGATTAATTTGGGGTGTCTGCTAAAACAATTAAACAAATAATAACACACCCTCTCCTACCCCCTCCCCTCATAAAATATGCTGCAATCCTGATTGAAAATTATTGCCACTATTCCATTAGTCTGAAAAATAAGACAGAGTTTGATTTCGGAGTGCAATTCCCGAGTTTTAGATATCATTTAATCCAGAGGAAACACAAAAAGTATTATATAATAAGTATTGTTATAATAATAAGTGGATTCAAAAACCACCATACAAATTACCAAAAAATTTGATCTTTGATACGCAACAAAATGCACTATTCGACAAAAATTGATATATTTTGAAATATGCTATATTACCCCTACAATAGCCGTTCAGTAATTTTGAATATTCTGGGTGAATATCTGTGACCAGGCGCATCCGAATTGCGTTAAAAATCGAGATATTTTTGACGTAACCCTACAGACATTCAAAATGATTCTGTTTCTAAATTTCGGGAAAAAATTTACGAGTGGCCAATTCGCTGGCAACTTAAATAATGAACTTTAGTATTAAATAAATAACTAAATAATTTACATTTCCGAATTGCTTAAAAAAATAAAAGATTTTGCATTTTAAAAAAAAAAAATTCTTTATCAACTCTGTAATTTAAATGCATTTAAAATTGTTTAACACGTCCAATAATTTAAAATAGTTGTCAATGATCTTCATGTTATATTTTGGAAAATATCGATATGATTAATTTTCTAAAATGTGGATAAAAATGCGATGTTTTCATTTGTACACCTATATAGCTACTTAATCTAGCCAGTATTTTATGCCTTCTGTAAAATTAAGTTTTAGAGGCATATCTCCTTTCTACAATTGGTGAATCATATATTCTCTTCTAAGGTTCCAAACTCAGTTTTAACTTAACGTTGTAAAACTAAGAGGGTATAAATAAAAGTGATAAAGGAATAAGGCAGTCATAAAATAATAGGTAAAAATTATTATAGCTTATTATAAACTGGATAGCAAAAAATTAAGTCCTCCCCTAACACGATTTTTTTCTGGCTACGGTAGTGATCTGTACACGTTATTTAATTATTGCTAATAAAAAAAAAATAATAATAATCCTGAGCGTTAAATTAAATACGTTTTGAAATATGTTAATTTTTACGATTTCCTTTCAAATTAGAACTTTAAACGCTTAAAAAAAAAGTCTACATCACGGTCAAATTTTTTTGTTAACCACAAAGTTCACTAATAGTAACATAATGTTACCATTATGTATATTTTAATTTTGTTAAATCAATGTAAATAATTGTCGAGAATACTTGTTAAAACAAAGTTTCAATAAAAAAAAAAATTATCTCATGAGTTTACTTTTTGCTTAACCTCAAATTAAATTTTCAAGCATTTCTGCTCGACCAAAACAGTATTCCCAATTATTCAGAAAACTACAAGAAAAATAAAAAATTGACCTGACCAGTGCATCAACTAGACAACTTTTTTTTTATCAAGAACAACTTCTGACGTTGACGGTCGCAACAAGATTTCTGCTAGAAAATCTGTATACAGACAGAAAAAATAAAAGCACATATCACAGAAAAACGTTCCTCGCTACACTTTGAATCTAAAAATGAAATATTTCAGTGGTTTGGTGCAAGAGGAAATAACGTTAAAAAAAAAAACACTGTCGGATAATTAAGTTTTAAAATAAGCCCGTAAAAAATAAAAATTTTGGTATCAAATTTCTAAAAATCCATAATATTATAGTAATGTTATATATATTTTTAAATCATGTTTAACATTGGCCCATCTTGCACGTTGCCATCGCAGATTTATAGAAACTTTTGCATCGCAAGTTATATTTTTGTGCGTGTACTGATAACATATTTTAATGCAACGCACCCGCCGTTGCAGCAGACGACGGTGTGAATACGGGAAATGGAAGCGATGGGATGGGGATGAGAGGGTTTGTGCCGTATACAATTAGAATACGCACAAATTTCGTGGCCCCGTAAAGAGAAGCGAAAAAAAACAACCGGAATCCGAAATGTCAGGAACTCATATTATAACATTATGTGCCTAATAATATTATGTTATTGTTTAGTTTAATAAAGCAGGTGATGACCGCCGTCGCACGAAGGGAAAAAAAACGCATCGCCGCGGTAAACGGAGAGAGAGCACCGGGCAATTACTCGGGGATTCGGCGGCGGCGACGGCGAAGTGGAAAAAAAAAACCGACCTGGTAATTCACAGAGAGCACGTGTCTCGGGTACCAGACGAACGCGGCGGCGTTTCGGTACCTATACAGAAAAAAAAAAAAACTGAAGACGAATAAGAGTATAATACGCGTCGGTGAAAGAATAAATAAATAATAATAAAAAAAAAAGAATCCTAAGTAAATAGTTTATTGTTTCAATCGAAACCGGCCGGCGGCGGCCGTCCGTCGTCAGCTGCCGTGTAAACCCGACAACGCAGAGATATAAAAACTCGATCGTTATAAAATAAATATTATCATTATTGTCGTAATATCGTATCGAGAGTATTAAATTCGGGCGACGCGCCGGCCGGATAATAATAACACTGTATAATAACCCGCGAGTTTCAAATCGGTTTTTTTTTTCTTTCTTTCTTTAAACAATTTATACACGAAACGGACGTACACTTGATTTACACGACAGCCGCTGCCCGTGCAGGTGAATCGGTTCATCGTCTCGGCCACGTGTTCGCGACGACAACGATAATTATTATTATTATTTTTTATTATTATTATTAAACAAATAACACCGCGGCAGCTATGGCCATTGGTCAAACAGTGACTTAAATCAAAACATATTAAAACACATAGACATTGTGATGGGTTACTTATCTTTAGGGAATTTATATTTTGTTATACAAATTAGAATTTTTTTAGGAAGGAAAGTAAATTAAGAACTGAATTAGAATCTGGGCTGAAAATTTCATATAGATGAGTAGGGCGGAGTAGGATTTCCACACGATCGATATGGTAGTTACGGCATTCTGTGAGGATGTGCTTGACTGGACTGTAAGTTGATACGTTGTACATTTCCTTTATTATTATTATTATTATTAATTATTATTATCGTTATTGTTATTTCGTTTGCATATCGTCACGCGGTGTTACAAAACGCGCAAGTCATCCGTCCTCTACTGATTGTCGTATCGCGTCGAATCCCATCGATCAATCGAAACGATATACCGACATGACAACACGAAGGCAGCGTAAAAAATCGCGACAAACGTACGAAAGTCCGTTATGAGAGTTTTTTGCGCTCCAGAAAATGAGTAAATAGGCTACTGTTGTAGGGCCGATACCCAAATTTTACCAAAATGGTAGCAGAGTGCACAAATCCTAGTCGGGGCCATGGTCTATGTATATTTATACATCAGAGCGAACGAAACGAAATTCGAAAAGTTGACACCTTCTCCGCGTGCACCACCAACCTGCATGATATGAGAATATTTGCAAAAAAAAAAACATATATACGTTACTGCTACTTATTATTATTATTTTTTTTTTTTGTATTACACGAAAATATTAATTTTTTAACGAAAAAAATACCTTGGGTACCTCTTTTATAGTTCATGTATCGAGATACTTTTAATTTCGGTATAAAGTATCTATTCGTGCAGGAATACACTATATATATATACTTGAAAGATTTTTTTTTTTTTTAAAAGAAGAATTTATCAGTATAAATTAGGTACATAAACATCAAATTATTTGGACGTTAATTATTAATACTACGTTTAGTATATGAAACCTTTACGCGTTTATATTTATTATTTATAAATTGATTAAAATTACATTTAAATTCTATTATGCACTTATAATCAGAAAAATCAGACCAGATTTGAGAATTTAATTCCGGCCGAATAACAAAATAAAAATAAATTTAAAAAAAACTTCAACGAAAAAATGTCAGACTTTTTTACCGGCTCAATAAAAACAATAACCTCCCTGATGCTAAAATCCAAAAACGACCGTAAATCGTAATAGGTATTGTATAAATTTCGATATTAAATATCAAACTGTGTTTCGTTTTTGAAAAGATAATAATAATAATAATAATAAAAGAAAAAAATGAATGTAAATCTCGTTTTTAAAAACGTGTAAACGTTTGATGATACAGAATACTGTTGTGTATATTTTTTTTATAATCGATACGGTGTCCGACGTCCGAATCGGTACATAATAATATTATAGTATTTCGTTTTAATAACACAAAAACGGATAGAAATCAATCGGGGCCGTTGAAATAATGATAATTTCAATGCCGTGCGTTTCAAGTACGTGATATTGAATTATTTTTTTTTTTTGTTTCACTCATTATAAAAAACAAAATATTTGTACGTCTTGTTACGCGCGTTATACTATCACGAACGAACGCGATATCATATTATACACAGTCGGTATAAACGCATAGGAGAGTTTAAAGATTATTATTATTTTATATAGGCGGTATAAAAAAAAAAAAAAAACCCGAACCATCGCTGATTTTTCAGAGGTCGTCGTCGAACATAAATCATTGCCAACGGTTTTATAAATACGGACGGAGCGGAGAGAAGAGGACGATAAATACGGGAATTATTGTTCGGCCGGTCAGTCCGGGGAGCTTAACTCTGCTGGTAGAGAGACGGCGGTACTCTCGGGTGGTATCTGCGGCGACCATTCACTTTTCACTTAAAAAAAAAAAAAAACCGTTTCGATAATATGTATACATACAATAATAATCTACGAAAATATTCCCGGTCTCTTTGAATCCGCAGCGTTACCGCGCGACGATGATTTATCGGAATTTGTTAGCCGCCTCCGAAAAATATTTTACTACCGCGGTTTTGTAAGTGATGATTTTTCGAGACACCCGCGCCGCGCCGTTTACATTTTTCGACGATAATTCACATTAAAAATCGCGCCGCATAGGTATACAATCGCATTATCGTCGTGTTCGCACGTGGTTTTTAATAATAACATACTAATAGGTATACTACGATGTATATGTTAAAAGAAAAAAAAAACCAAACAACAATAGGCATTAATGTAATCTCAATAAAAAAACAGTAATATTATGCAGGACGTCTCAGTGAAATATTAACACGAAACATTTTAACCGAATCGATTCGGATTGTAATAGCCGAGGTTGGTTATTTTATTTTAGGAAGATCGATTGTTAGTATACCAACAAAATACAAATTTAGAGCCAGTTTTAAAAATGTTTACCGTATTTTTACTATCAGATTCGTAATTTAAAAGTCGTATTTTTTTCAAGTAACGGTAACTATAATACAATATTTTTCTATCTGCCACATAAAGTTGATTTAAATAAAACGTGATTTCTTTCGTCGACCTTTCAACAAATTTAACACGCATCATACAAGTCACAGTTTCGACGTTAGACCATTGCGACTTGTCCAAGATGCGCATTAAATCTGTAAAAGTAAAGATAATTATCAAACTACACATAAGTTATAGGTTTTTGGACAAATCGAGAAATAATCATATTGTTTAATCAACTTTAATGACCTGTAACTTGGGAAATATTTGAGACAGAACAGAAAAAAAAACTGTATTGTTTGGTTAAACATAAAAAGGACTATTCTGATCTGCTCTTGGTTGTCAAAACCCCGTGTAGTTTTTTTAAATGTTCTGCAATTTCGTTATTCAAATTTTGGTGTCCTCTGGGAAAAATGACACGGCTGTTTATCGGGCGAAAATGACTTCACGGGAATTTTTTTTTTATAAATTATAAGTTGATAATGATATAACAAAATGTTGTTTAATGCAGAATACATAAATTCTTCCTTTTTCCAACAAAAATAATCATCAAAATGTGACCTTTGTACGAAACGCAAGCAATTTTACCGTAAAGCATGTTTTTGAAACAACACGCTAGTATTGGACCTCTTACCAAAAAAAGAAGTCCTACGATAATGGGGACGGGTGCAACCACTGTTATAGATAATTTAATATACACCTGTAAACAACGATAAACCATTGCTTACGACAAAAACGATTCTGAGCGAAATTCAGTTGATAATGATGATTTATCAATAATATATGTCATTTTACAGTAAGATAATTAAATAGGCTTTATATATTTTCTTTAATAATATTTGTTTAATGTTGTACCGATTTTCCCAGTTTTCCTACGTTTTTCCGTTTTTCCTCTATTTTTTTTCTGTTTTTTAAATTTGATGAAAAAATCAAAAAATGGCCTCTCTATAGTACCTCTCTAGTGAAATTTCCTTTTAGAAACATTGCTATCATTATAAGTTGGAGCAAAATTAATGGTAGAAAAGTTGTACACAGAAAAAAAGGAAAAACATCATTGTAGACTATAAGCTTCTTGCGCTCCACTCAAGATCTAAACTGAGTGTTACCATTTAAGTAAATGTAAGTTTCATTGCGTGTAGGCTCGCCATAGAGAAAAAAATTTGAAAATTGGCTCAAAATGTGCATTTTGGTACCTCCTAACCTTTCTAAAAAAAAAAACCCTAAAAAGACACACTAGTACGATTCGTCATCGTTTTCACGTGACCGTGTCGGTTATTATTGGTATCATTTTCATAAGGGAAAAAGTTCACAAATTGAAGCAGTTCAATTTTATATTCGTAATGATTATTTAAATTCGACGCATCACTTAATAATACTACAGTTAAAATAAAATGAAATAATATATTTCTCACGGATTATAAATTAATTAATTGCTTACCGTTGCTAGTATCAGCGAATCAGGAAGTATCGCCAAGTCTGCTAAAGTGGCTTCGTTGTCTTTCAGCTGTATGCCTTCAGAAGTTATAAGATGTTGATCGTTGGGCATGACGTTGAAAGTGCCCATGATCTGAGAACACAAAAAAGTAAACGTTAAATTCGTAATTTAAACAAATTTTCTAATTCTAAACGAGAAAACCACGTCTAAAATCCTTAAATGAGTTTACTTAACGTTGTGTTGACTCAGCATGCGATGAAAATTAATAAGAATCTATACTTATAAAGGAGTGGGCACATGAATTTAGTTACTAATGTAGCTACTTTTTTTTTTAATTATTGGGAAAGACGACGCTCGTTCATCTTTAACGACTATACCCCGTCCGATTCGAGTAAATACGTCAAACCTACAGATAGCGAAAACTTAGAAATAATAATTCCATGATAAAACATGATCGACTATTTTTAAAGTAAATTTGAATATTTTTAAGTTGATAGATTTCAATTTGTTTGTCGAAAATTTCGCTGAAATTACTTATACTCAAGTAATCGAATATCGAGCGTATTATCAATATACTCAGTACTAAAGACTACATTTTTTTTCACTCGTATTTTTACGATTAACGAACATTTTAATACAATAACGACGACGATAACGAAACTAACAACACGACAGTGATAAATACAGTTGTTATTTTCGACAATTGGTATTTGCATTAACCTACTGACTTTGGGACATTTATCCCCCTGCCCCTATGTAATAAGGCGTCGAGGGTCGCGTTTCGTTATAATGGGATGCAATTAAAATAATCTCTCGACGGGATTAAAGGTCCGCTGACTTCGATTTCCAAGTCCCTAGAAAATGATCAGTCAACGTCGGTAGCGGCCGGCCGATCGCAGGTGCGCAAAAGCACTGGGTAACGGTCAGTTTGTTTGCCCGGAGGAGCGGACGTTTTGTTAGGATTTTCGACGGGTCAAGGGAAACGTAACACTCGGTAAAGTCCGTATCTCTGTAATATAGAAACAAGACAAATATTAAACGAGTGCACGAAATCGAATGAATAAAGTTTACAGAATCGCGCGTGATACGTATTTTTTTCTATTTGTTTTTTTTTTTTGTTCCTACCGGACAGGCAAGAAAAAAAAATCACCACTACCGTAGTTTGGCGGCAAAGGGCGACGGGCAAACGGAAGAAGAAATAAAGAAAAGGGTTCGAGGGCGGTGTAGTAATCCAATGTCCGGCCAATTTAGCTCGCGGAGGGTGTGGGGAAAGTTCTATCGCCGCGGGTAAAGTTCACACCACTCAGTGTATAACGGGCACACAGTTACGATTTCGCAGAGCAGTTAATCACGTCCGCCCGGTGTCCGATACACTCTCTCTGCAGCAGCACCACACAACAATGTGTGTAAAACCTTTGAATTATGATTAAAGATATACGAGAATGGAGACGATGTTGCGACGGAGAGGGAGAGGGCTCGCGCGCGATACAGAGAAAGGGTGACTTCTTCGCGCAGTAAAAAGCTATTCGGCCTTATATAGGGGGTTTTGCTGTCGGGGCCAGCACTTACGGTCATTTAACCCTCTCTCCTAACCTTCATCTGAATGTTCTAGATTAATAATATAGAAACGGTAAACTGTTTTTTGTCGTCCTCGGGTCCGGCCTGACGTCATTAATATATTTCGTCCCCCCCCTCATCCCGACCATCAAGCTACGGGTCGACCGTTCTAAGGGTCCGAGCAGCAGCAGTTATGATAACGAATTTGGCGCTTAAACACACACACACACACACACCTAACACACCCGTCTAACCACCCGGACAGGATATTTCCATCCCCACCGCCTCCCCACGGACGGATTTGTCTCCGGCGGCGGATTACGCGCAGTTGATAACGTCACTTAAATTACGCCAATTAAGGCGAGCCATAGAGTAATTAGATCTTTGTATCAACATTGTCCGCGGCGTTACAGTTGATTTTAAATTATCAAGTTTAGGGTATACAGCTGCAAAAGCTAAAGATTATAGAACGGTTTAGTAGTGTTTTGAAAGCTTATGAAAAAACAAATTGAATAAGCATTATAGAACGAAGAATCGCCGAGAAAAGATTTTGAGTTGATTCGGGCGCAAATAGAAGAGGCACGTTATTATGAGTATAGAGACCGTTGAAATAGGATAGTAGTGGCAATAATAAGACGTTACAAAAACTGTTATTAAAAAAGAAAGGTAAGATAATGAGGACGGGTGCAGCTATTAATGTAGGTGAGAAGTAAGAAAGGTAGGATATAGACAGGAATTTAATGCATATCTGTAAGCAACAATAAACCATTGCTTACGAAAAACCGATTCTGAGCAAAGTTCGGTTGATAGTGATGCTTTGTTAACAATATATATATGTCATTTTATATTAAAATAGTTAAATAGACTTTATTTTCTTTAATAAAATTTGTTTAACATTGTAACAATTTTCCCAATTTTCCTACGTTTACCCGGTTTTCTTCAGTTTTTTTTTTTTTTGGTTTTTCAAATTTGATGAGAAAACTACTGAGAAAATCGAAAAATGACCTTTCTAAAGTACCTCCTCAGTGAAATTTCCTTTCGGAAAAGTTGCTATCATTAAAAGTTATAGCGAAATTGCTGGTAGAAAAGTTGTCCACAAAAGGAAAAAAAAGCATATTTATAAAATTATAAGCTTCTTCACTCCAATCAGAATCTGAAATAAGTTCAAGACTAGTTCGAATGTGCGCATCTTATCACTGTAGAATTGTATTTAAATGTTACCAGCAATACAATATTCTGATACCTAATGTACCAATTTTATTACAAAATATGATAACTACGATTCCTACGTAGAAACGTATTTTTTGTTAATTATTTTTGTTTACGTCACTACTGTTATTACCAGAGTTAAGCGATTTAGTTTATTTTCAGATACCTATTTGAGTGTGCGACATTTTATTACGTTTGATAATATTATAATTATTAAGATGATTAATTATCATCGTGAGATAACATCACTATAAATTATAATTGCAATCGGCGAGACGCATTTATACAAAACCGTATTCAGCCCCGTCTGATATTCTCGTTGTAAATAACCACGCGCCCGTATGCGTGTGTGCGTGTGTGTGTGTGTGTGTGTGTGTGTGTACATAGGTATATATTATATTGTTTTGTTAACACGCAGGGACGATTTCAGCGAAGGAGGAAAAACCCCGTAGACGATAAATCCGAACTGTCCCACGTTTTGGATCATCGTCCGTCTCGCTTCAAATGGATACGCGCCTATTAACAAGAGCTGCGTATTTGACGTATAATACGTATGTATACGCTTTCACGTATACACCTATTCTAGTGTTTTAATATGCATGTTCGTAATACTGTTAAAACGTTTTAATTTTACAATAAAATAAATTAAAATTATACACAAAATATAATAATATAGTACGCTATCGCTTAAACAAATATTACGTGTTGGAACGTTACAATACAATAAAGTATAAAACGAGTTTTTTTTTTTTTATGGCTACACTAAACAGCAGTTATCACGTACAATAATTACCAATTGATATTGATAAGTGAACATTTAATCATCATTTTATATAATATATAAAATATATATCGTATTTGTATAATACAATTACTTGTACCTTGTCAATACCGTTCAGTTATCAATGTGACTAACTCTATAAAAATGGGTTTTTGTGTGATAGAGAGACATTTTATAAAGTACTGAATACTTAATCGTAAGACAATAAATGAGTTAATTAGAAATATTTTGAAGAAAAAAAAATTTAGTTTCTTATGGATGAATAATTTTGACTGCCTACTTGAAAATGTTTATTTTATAGATTTAATCGGTTTGGCTGCTGAGCGCCTCATATCTTATAGTAATTGCCTAAGATAGCGTTTCTTAAACTGTAGGTCACGACCCACTGGCGAGTACCGGGTCAATTTTTGGTGGGTCGTGAAAATTATTTCAAATTATATAGCAATTTATGGTTTTATATTCTGAGCGGAGTGAACCATTTTACAATGGTGTTTATTTATTATTTTTTTTTTATCTGTGAACAACTTTTTTACCAGCAATTTCACTTCGATTTTCAAGTTTCTGAAATCTGACTGGGACGATACTTTAAGGAAGTAAATTTTTGATTTTCCAGCCGTTTTAAACAACTGTTTGAAAAGTAAAACAAAGTGGGCCATGGTCCTAAAAAGATTGAGAACCACTGACCTAAGACATATGTGATAATTTGTTATATTAATTATATTAATAATAACTAAGTTCATCTTTATCCTTTATTATAACTCAATTATACTTTATTATTTATATTTATAATAACAAAAAGAAATTTGTTTTGATTTTTTTTTATTCTTAATTTCAGGAAATTGGTGCGATTTGTTATTTTGTTATATTACTTTAGAAGATTAAATCCTTATTAAAATTTAAAATGTACAGTATTATCGCTATTATAAGTTATAAATTTCGAAGGAAAAAAATGTTTAATCCCTTATGCCTTATCCCTTTGCCGTTGTAAAGTTTTATTTAGTCATTTTATATATTTTATAACGTTCTAGAGCTCATGTATTACGCGTGTAACGTATATTACCAACCACCACCCCGAGTCAAATATCCGTGAATACGCGGATAACACTAAAACACGTGAACGCGGATACGAATAATTCGCCGTCGTCTCGAATTGGAATTAGCAACGAGGAAAAAGTCAACACCGCAATACATATTATGTTTACGAACACTTTACAGAAAAATCGGCTTTGGGAATGACAGAAATATTATAGCAATGTTTCCGCCGGAGAAGGGGTTTCTCTCGCGCTAAATCGCGCAAAGCCCCCGGAGTGCACAAAGCTGTCAAACGTAACCGCCGACGCCGGGGCGGCAAAGAGCCGAGGCGGGTCGGCGGAGTGACGCGTGTGAATATTTACACGACTAATAATAGTTTACGGAATAACCGGGGGGAAACGTTTTGGCACAACATGTGTCAGTCGGTCAGTGGCTGCTGTACCGGGCGGCATTAGGTTTAATCTCTCGAGAACCGTGTCACTTTGTCGGCACTGTAAAACGCGTACGATGACGCCGTTACATTATAATATTGTCCCGAGACCGGTGGAATTTCCGTTTTGATTCCGTATTTTCCGACGGAAAATGTAGAAGAAAAAAAAAAAGATACGGACGTACATCGCGCGATGGGCGGGCTACTGTTGTAGGTGAGAAGTCGAGAAGGTAGGAAATAGAGGGGAATTCAATATATGCATACCAGTACGCAACGATTAATATTTGCTGACGAATAACGATACCGAGCGGAGTTCGGTTATGCTGCATGTTTTGATAGGCCGCAGTATTTACGATTTTAAAATAATACATTTCACACATTTTTCCCGTTTTTGATACGTTTAACATTCATTATTGAATAATGTTTTATTATTATTATTGATTTGTAACTACAAAAAAAATTACGGTTTTTCGTTGTTTTCGTAAATTTTTTTTGTTAATCACTAAGTATAACTTATTGCGAACTTGTACCAAATTTTTAAGCATTTAAACGAGGCTAATCAAATTGTATATAAATAAAGAAACCTAGAATATTTTCGAACAACTACAATACAATGCTACAAATAACCCGAAAAATACAATAGAAATATATATTAAAAACCTTAACAAGTCTATAAAATATTAGTACAAGTACCCATTCTGTGTACGATTATTTTTCCTCAAAATATAAAAAAAATACAAAATCGAAACAGAATCCGTTATTTCGTAAATATTCCCGACTTTCCTGTGACTTTACCACATTATTAATAAAATCGAAAATTATTTTCCAATATACACCAATTATACATTTGAACAATTAACATTTTTTTTTTTACCAGAAACCATCTATGAAGTTGATTGTCGGAGGAAGATTTCTGGTAGACAATTGTTTACAGACAGAATAAAACCACACGCATCATAATAAACCAATGCATTTCTTGCTACGATCAGAATTTATTTTTGTTTTTTTAAAAAAAAAAAACCCCCGTTTCGTCCAGCAACTAAAATTATATTTTTCACAACCGACTCGTATTGTAAATTAGGTTGTAAATTATAATATCATTATGCAAGACACAAGACCGAACGTTTATTTAATTAGTTTCGATTCGGCAGCACAAATTGCAGCTACCGGTTTAAAAAAAAGGCCGAAGATTGTGAAAAAAAAATATATATAAATATATTTGTAAAACACATTGTTTTAATGACAATTCACGACGTTATTTTCTGCACGATTGTTTTGCGTCCATTATTATCTCTATTAGCTGTAATATATTATTACGACGATGATGTGCAAGAGACGTATAACAATAATTATTATATTAATAAAACAATACAATTATTGTCGCAATTATTATTATTATTATTAATGGAATTTTCTGGAATCCGATATTTTAACGATATTTTATTCCAAAACCGGTTCAATTGCCCACCTCAAATTGTATTATGAAGCGCACAAATTATAATAATTTTGTATTGGATTTTTAATAATCACATTGTCCGTGAGATGTATCGATTCAAAAAATCAAAAAAAAAAAAATCAAGGTAAAAAGTAAAAATAAATTCATAATATCCACCCTTTCGAATTTAATGAAACTTTTCTGTTTCTGCTAGACCGGTGACCGGACAGAGTATGTGTTATTTTTCTTCTTAATTGCTTAGCGGGTCATTCCACCGGTCTCATTTGTCGATCTTATTTCCAATAAATTATTCTAACACCTAAATGGCAACTGTTCAGAAGAAGCATTAGGAAAGTACACTGAATCGTGATCGATCGCGTGCAAACTATGCATACGGGCTATAGTTTAATGTTTAACAACCTAACCTGGTAATATTGCGTACCACACAGTCGAAACGTACCTTCATTTTGAGATCGAGCAGCGTATCGTTCGAGGAAACGACAATCATTTCGCCCCTGGGCCTCCGGTTCCGGGCACTCCTACGTATGCCTATTTCCGAGATGCCAGTGGCGACGCCGGTGTTGACGTCCACGGGAACTGTGACCCCGACCGAGGAACATCCGCCGTTCACAGTTACCCCCGTGTCCAATTTAATTTTTTTCGAGCAGTTGCTCCATAGCTCGTCCTAAAAGCACACAGAAATAAACATTATTAATTTATAATTTGTATAAGATAAACACAGCACTTTTAAAGGGCCTGTATATTTTAATTTTTTTTATTGTTGTTGTTATTATACAAATTGTCCCACGAAGATATAACCATTGTATTATCTCCGGAGATAATAAAAATAATCAAATTCTGTTTTTTATATATATATATATACTACTCATTGAGATAAGGACTACAAATATACATAGGTATTTCAATTCATTTTTAATGTTTCGGTAAAAAAATTTACAAAAAAATAACATTTTATTCTATTATTTTTTCAAAATTTTAAGGAATACAATAAACCTGAGGCATCGGTGACGCATAACACGCTAGTTATAGATCCAACACAAAATGTTATTTGTAACAAATAATATTTGTTTAAAATTGTACCTATTTTCCCGTTCTTTCAACGATTTTTTCATTTCCTATAAAAACATCTGTGAAAATAAAAAAACAACCTCCTTCAAGTACCACCCCAGTCAGATTTATTTTCAGAAAAAGTTCTATAATTGAAAATCGGAGCAAAATTGCTGGTAAAAAAGTTGTTCAAAAATACAATTTAAAAAAAAATAACATCATATAGACATCATATTGTAAAACCAACACATTCCTCTCTCCTTTCAAAATCTACTAAACCAGAGATCAAATTCATTTAAAATCCTCCGAAAAAATTGCTGGTTCATGGTAAAAAAAAAATCACCGTGCCGTACAAAATAATAGTCAATCTATCTGCGTGACATTATTTCATATTCGACTATATAGGTAAAAAGTATAAATCCGTTTATCGCTATTGACCGTAACACTGGCGTAGTCAGGATTTTTTTTTTTTAAGAAGGTATTTTTGTTTTGTGTTTAGATGTAATTTTGTAACTTAATTGTGCGAATATAGCATATAATATACATAATACAGTAAAACTTTCATATAACGGTCACCGGAGGGACCGGAAATAATGACCGCTATTTAGAGGTTTAGAAGTGTCTTATAAAGACATAACACTTGACGGGGCCAAAACAAAATTACCGTTACACAGAGGTGACCGTTAGCGGAAGTTATACTGCATATACTTAATAATACTCTGTGCATTACACATCTTATATAAATCTGATGCATAACTGCATATAGTAAAAATTATAATTATCGGCATAAATATGGCCAAAGGGGAGGGGGGTGTTTGAACGTCAAAACACCTCACCTCGCTAACGCCACTGGATCGTAAGTACCGAATGCCTATATCATTGACGTCATTCGTGTACCGGCCCCCGCAGACTCGCGCCGCGATTTCGACGCCTCAGACGTCCCGGGCGTGTTGAAAACCTCTCGGCCGCCGGTACCGAATTCGTTGTTAAACAGTCGCGCGAAACATCTTGAAACCGTTTTTCCGAAGCGACGATATTACGATGTCTGACGGATAATGCGTATACGAATATACGATATCATAACATCGCCGTAATAATAATAATAATAATAATAATAATAACATTAATAACTTATCGTTATCGTGTACACGTGTACGGCGAGAAGTGTACGGACGCGAGGTGTGACGACAAAGACGCGACGGGGAGGGGCTGGACGTGGGGAGTGAAGCGGTAGTAGTAGTAGTAGTAGTAATAATAAAGTCGTGTGTGCTCTGCCGTCGTCATATTTTACGATCCGCCGGGATAAAATCACACCCTCGGTATAATAATATTATAATATCGCAGCGACTCGCGCGCGTGTATATATATATATATGACGTAATATAGTAGTAGTACACGCGACATACACCTAATTATTACGGTCTGCCATTGTGTGTCTGTAGGTTCGCGCGAACCCTTTCGATTATTTCGCGAGCGACGAAACGACGGGCGATTTATCATCGCGCCCCCGCGCATGGAAGAAGAAAATAACGTTCGGTTATAAAATCGCCGTCGGAAAAACAGAGCAGTCGCGCGCGCCGTTTAGCCCGCCGACGAGGAGGCCGCGTATGAAATCTCAGACTTAGATTTGTCCGCGTAAAAAGTCGAACGTCGACGTTCGTCAAAACGAATTCTTCGCCTACGTCGCGTTTACGGGGTCGGCCGTCCCGGTCCTGAATCTCCTGCACCCAGTGTACGTGACGTCGTCCACGTCGTGTCTTGGGGCCCCATACACGGTCAGTTATGAATGCCAGTTTTTGTTATTGTCACTAGTGATTGACTTTCCATGTCGATGAATTTCAAACACGCTTGATTTTGTGTTATCAAACCTGTAGTACTCACGCGCTTTTTAACCATTTTCGTCTCTTTCAAATAAACAGTTTTTTATTTCGTAACTAATATCTAATAGTTATTTATAATAATATTTTTGTTATTGATAATCATTAGAATAAACAATTAGGTAAATTTATTTTAACTACGCATAATGCTGTTTTAAGTATTAACATACTTCAACAATTCTAATATAATTTACTATGCAAGCATCTTCCGTTTGTATGCAATTTCGAAAATTTGGATACATAACAGGGCATGGGTTATGATGGATTTATTGATGGCAAAATTTGTTTTGAAATGAATCAAATGATTGACCATGTATGTCAAACTTGACATTGGTAAAAAGTGACAGTCAAAAACAACTGACAATCATGATTGTTATGCACAACTGAACCGTTTATAGGACCCTTTAAGTATCCTTTTCGGTATGTTCCTCTTACCCTAACCCGTTTGTATAACAGCATACTCTCGCGCCGACTCGTCTTTTCTCATACAGCGTCCGAACCGCCCGCCAACTCCTCTCTCGTCTAATAATCAACTATATCGAAACAACCGCGGTCAGTAAATTTATTTTACGGTCATACAGTGTCTTCTACAGTCGTTCGCCAAAGACGTTTGTTGTTGCTACACCCGTCTTTTTGTTCACCGCACGTGATATTCTATGTACACCACATGCAATGGCCATATTTCGTCAAATCTACAAAAATATCCGGCGAATTCTCGAACGCCGCCGTGAACTCGAAATAAATTATGCGCCGTAGTTTAGGAACACGCATTCCGTTATTTTTTTAGTTTATAGTGGTCAAATTGTTAGAGGATGAGATGACTATCTCGGCCACGACGGTTTTATAGTTTATAACAATTATAAATTCTAAACAAAGTGGTGGTTCCACATTTTTTCAAAGGGTTTCGTTATGATAGGGGAAAAAAAATAATAATAATAATAAATACGATTTTGAGTACCTAAACAACAATTTATCGTCGATCTTTACAAATTCGAAACACCGTCAAATTTATCGTTTTTCGATAATCGTAAATAGTATTTTCGAGGGAATATAATTTTTTGAATTTTGACGGTCGGGCGTCCTAAAATATTATTATTATTATTGGGTACACCGAAACAACGTCAAACGTGCGCGTATCGCGTTATAACTATATAATATTATGTATCTCAAAACGAGATCTACACCGAACCAACACTCGTAATAATTAATATTATTGATAATAAATCAAAGAAAAAAAAAAAACCCCGGGCATGGCAATAGGTAGTCAGAAAATAATGGGAACCGTTTGGTTAATTTTTTTTTTCGTTTCGACGTATATGTTTACTTTTCGAATAACACACGCAACATTGAGTGGCGTAGCCAAGGGGGGGCATGATCCTCGTGCCCCCCCTACAATTTATTCGCCGTGTTTATTATTTTTTTTTTTTTTTTTAATATTTGTACTACAATCGTTTCGTGTTTATAATACTATGGTAGTGTATATTTTATTTTCTTGTTTCATTGATTTCATAACCGGGGGTATTTTTAAATGTACCTACCTAATTAAGGAAATTAACGTAGTTTACGGGCAAACGTAGGTTTGTGAGTTACCCTCCCCCCCCTCCTCATTGAGAAAACCTGGCTACGTCACTAAACACATCATTAGTACATACAAACTAAACGTGCTCTCGAGAAAAATAATTTATATTTTTACAAAAAAAATGTTCAATTGAAAGAACTGGGACACTTCATCGTCGTACAATTATCGTGATTTGTGTGATGTTCGCGGTTGGTTTTTGACGAGTCCGGGTCACGGAAAATGAGTATTCTGTGAACACGTCAGGTTTATACGATTATTTTTAACCGAACTATGACAACCTCCCACCCCCAACCCCCCAAACTAATAAAACGGATTTTTCTGTAAATTTCCCCCGGATTTTCCCGATTATTATAAAAACTATAAAGAAAATGTGTTAAAAAAAAAAAACAAAATGACTTTTCCTATGTACTAACTATAAATACAATTCGGTTTCAGAAAAAATTGCTTGTAAATCGGAGCAAAATTTGTTTCTTTGAAAAGTTGCTCACGGTCTTATTGCAGTGTACATCGATTTAAATAATTTGTCAGCGACCTAACTCTAATGACACTAGATTCAGGACACTCGAGTCAAATCGACTAACGTTTCTTTGCGCGGAACATTCGAAATGTGAATTATTATAGTTTTGAAGAGACTGCGGTATGCTACGTGACTTAAAATCTGCGAAAAAAAAAAGGAAAATCACGACTTATCTTAAAATGCGCGTCGAAATAACGCGTTCGATATTATGTTGGTCAAAATGACGTAAGAACATTCCTACGCATAAAATAGGGATTATTCGGGTTTTTTTTTTTTTATAAGCTGTGTAAATAACAAATTTTTCTAAATTTTTCACGGGCTCCGCGATGCTGACGAAAAATCGTTTAATATTCTACCGTTTCCGTGGTTCATAAAAATACGTAGTGCGCCTTAACCGCGCGTGGTGTATGCGATCCCCATAACGCGAACGTCGTCGTGTTTGCACACCCACCGCCGAGTTACACATAGCCGCGTACACAAAAACATTGCGTAATATGTTTACTAATTTTTCTAGACTAGAAAAAAAAATGAAATCCAAAAAAAATTTACCCGCTTCCGTTTTCCCCGTCGACGACGAACGCGGAAAAAAACAGAAAAAAAAAAAACGTTATACGCCAAGACGCCGCGGCGAGAACGGAGGGAAAAAAAAGTCACGTTCTCGTCGCCGTATAACACACCCGATAAATTATTAAAAAAAAAAAAAAACAAAACTATACGTCCACCTCGGAAAGCGTATTTGTATAATTATAACAGCCCCGAGCTGCGACCCGTCGTCGACAATAATATACGCGTTCGAACGCGATTATTTCCCGCGTCCGGGACCGGCGATTAAAAAACACGGTTATACCATGTAATTACCACGTTTCGGCAGTATTCGTTTTCGTGAACTTTATGATCGGGAGGAGGGGTGGATGGGGTGTGGAGGGGAGGGGAGAATCCGTGCCGATATATTTTATTTTATCGTCGTGACAGCGAGGCGGCAAACTGGTCTTTGGTTTGGAAAAAAAAAGAAAAAATAAACTCCTACCTATAAATAATCGGTTATTACATCGGATAAATATGGGCGGAGTGATATTTTAACGCACCCGCGAACGCAAACCGTCCGACTCCCGGTGTGAACGTAACTATTCATTACGGAATTATGTAAATACCGACGGCCGACATTACACGACGGAGCGTAGCGAAAAAAAAAACCCCCCGATTCCGAGCGGCGAAGTTCGAAATTCAACGTGTTTTGAACAGCCGTGATTTTTACGGTTTTCGTGTTTCCTATAAGTTTTCCGCCGGTTTTCCCCTATTATTCGGGGACCTAATGGGAAAATCAAAAAACAACTTTCTAATACACCGACTAGACAAACATCTCTTTCGTAAAAGATACGCTAAACTTGAATTTCGGTTTAAGATTTTTGGTAGGAAAATAAAATTGAAAACTGTTTGGGAAATAAAAATAATAACAATGCAAAGAAAAAGAATTATTGTGATTTTTCGATACGAACAAGATTTCTGGTAGGAAAGTTGCCAACAGACACAAAAAAAAAAAAAAAAAAAAAAAACGAACAGCGCACATACATTATAGTAAAATCGATTCTTTATCTTCCTGTATCAAACGCATATTCATAGATATTTTGAGGCATAGCAAATTTAGACCAATTTGCTGTTTATCCGGGTTTGTGCAGCCAGGTTACTTTTTCGAATTTCAGTCATTATCCTCTTTCAAATCAAATATATTTGTATAATTGTATGATTTGTAATATTTGTATCATTTAATGTATGGAATGAAAAATCGGAACTTTTTTACCAATTGGAAAAATGTTTTTCAAGAAGAAAAGAACACATCTAAAGGAAATTGTAGACAATTTTCAAAAAAATTATTCGAAAAAAAATGTATTTATCTTTTAATGATACGTCTTTTCCACTAATCTACTACCATTTAAGGAATAGAAGTACCCCGTTTTTAACGTAAAGTTTATACGCCCAGAAACCTTGGTAGTAGTTTTACTCGTACTAGTTCGATTTTAAAAATGAAATAAGTTCGAATCCATAAACAAAACGTTTACTTTGCATCGATCGGAACGCTTCTTCAATTTTATCAAATGTGAATTACAAGAGTAATCCAAACAAAAGTTTGAAATTTGTATATATTTGTCGACATGCTTCAACGTTTTTACAACCGAACCACATAAAGTACCCATCCCGTTTAGGTCTTTTTAACGAAAATTTCATGGCAAGTGCAATCTCCTTAACGAGACGTTCTAAAGTTCATCAGTTTTTCAGTACGAATATAAAACGTGTAGTGTTAAACGGTTTCGTTTTAAATCGGTTGTACCCGATGTGGCGTAGGCGGCAAAGTCGGAAATTATATATATATATGTAGAAAAAAAAAACCTCAACAGTAATAATTATTTTGACTCCGTATTTGCTCCGAAGAGTGGGCTGCAGGTATACCGAATTTTATTGTATTCGAGGCGGCGCCCGGCCGATACTATTTTATACGTTTTTTACGTCCGATTTTATTGCCAACCCGTTGACGTTCGGTACAAGTTCGGGTAATTATAGACAGTTCGAAATTATACCGCGGTCGCGGTCGTCTTCGGCGATGGTACAGCAGGAAGTTTAACGATTCGCTCCGGTCAGGTGGTTATATTCTCGTACTTATAGGTACTTTAGGTCGTCGGCAAAGCGTCGTAACACGGCAACGGCCATTTATTTATTACCGGAATACGATCACGGGTCCCCCGGTCCGCCCCGGGACAGTCGAGTCTCATTATTGTGCAGTTATATGATATTATCGTAAGTTTTTTTTTTTTTTTTTTTTTTTTTTTTTTATTGCGTCTTCGGGCGACGGCGGCGATCGTAAAAAATCGCGAAGGTTTTCTTCTCGTTCGAAAGAGACGTACGCAAAAAAAAAAAAAAAAAAAAAAAAAAAAAAAGAACAACCACAGTGGTTTGGTTGTATTTTATTTTTAACATTACTGTTTCGTTCTGTTCACACACACACACATTGATGTATTAGTAAATGTATATTTGATCAACCGAGTCACCGCTGCCGAAAATCTTCGATATCGTTACCGCCGATTTAATTTGGTAATTTAATTTTAATCGCATTGGATAATACTTGTACCTCACTAGAAAAAATTCTAAGTGCCAACGTTGCACAGACAATGTTCCTAACTTAAAGTTTGAAAATAGGTTGAGTAACACTCTATAATATTGGAAACCAACGGCACAATGTTGTGCCTGTTGAACGCAAATTGTCTACGCCGTACGTCTGTAAGACGAAAGAAGTAGACAGCGCATAGTTTTTGATTATTCGTCTAGATCAATAGAGTTTAAACGTATCCGACAAAAAAACGTTATTTAAAGTATCGCGAAAATACCAAAATACAAAATATACTTTCAATACCTGTCTTGAGAAATAAAATATCAAATAAAAGTATCGACTCTCTTTATAAAATGATAATCATTTTTCAACGACAATAGCGACTAACGGTGGGATAGCCGTTTCTAAATAAAAATTGTTTTAACGACGTATAGTTTTAAAACGGAACGGTAAAAAAAATTCAACAATCTGTCAAAATAATAATAATATTATAAATAATTCTATTTATATACCTTGTCGTCGACCGCGTTATACTTGAAATTGTTCTCGCGTCCTTCCTTTTCGATGACTTTAACGAAAATCTTCGCTTTGCTATACTTCAGCTGTTCCCGTTTCTCTTCATCCAATCTTCGTTTGCGACACGGTTCACAGATCGCTATATAATATAGTATAATACAACAAAACGTTTAATTTTTCATTTAACAAGGTAACGAGTAAGGTTATTAATGGTAGACTCTACACATCACCCTTGACAAAAAAAAATAAAATTAAAATTAAAATTAAATTCTACATATATTTTTTCATATATTAATCTTTAAAAACGCGTCATTAGTATTTTTTTTTTCTCTCTCCCCCGTTAGGGCGATTCAAATTATCTTTGGGTCTCGTCCCAAGATGAGCTGCTATCCCTTTTACAGCGGCGCGCGGAGAGGGATAAAAGCGCGACAAATGCCTTGTCATTTATTAAACCACGCGTCGGGACATCGTTTCAACCTGCTCGTGTGTCCAGGGGAGAAAAAAGGTTTGTCTGAACAAAAAAAAAACCGATACTTAACGACCTTTTTTGGCGGTGGTGAGGGGAGTGATGGGTAAAAGAGGTTTCCCGGATTTTCCGACCGGTCGTTAAACATATTGAGCGACTATTAAACTGATGGTCTTTTTATATAGGACCGGAGACGAAAAAAAAGAAAAAAGAAAATGTGCCGTAAGTCAAGAAACCCAAATTGATTTTTCGGCGTTACGTTTGTTTTACATCATCTTCCCCTGCGTTGGGGAAGGAGGGGGCGCAAAAAAATAGCGCGAGGGTCCGTTTCTATTTTCCTGCTACAGTAGATTCCTTTCGAACGGCCGCGTATCAAATGAACCGAAACGGTTACTGTACGGGGTTATCTGCAGCGATTCGCTGACCACCAACAAAACACGGTACATTTAACTATATATATTTGCAAAAGGGCGGATGATATTATATCAACCCTTTTCCGCAAGTACGCCCCGTTATTCTCTTTTGGAATTAAACGGCATTATTAATTTTTCCTATACATACCGAACAACGGATCCGTTGATATCGAAATAACAACGTTATCATGGAAAAGTACGGTCTCGTTTTGTTGACAGACGAAATAAAAACAAATAAAAAAATGCTGTTAGAAAATCCTAATGACAAAAGCAGACCGCGACGGGGAGATTGCGTTAAGAGTATGTATTTTGCAGTCCTCAGAATACTGGAGCATAATAAGGTACCTCACTCATATATCACCCATTGCCATATAGTTTCGGGGATATATCTCTCAAAGTGTTAACTTGGTTGACAAAAGTCAAAAATGTCGAACACTGAAATTAATGCAAACTTTATTTCACATAATTCCACAATTCATAATGCAAGTTATCATACGATAATCAAAAGTAAGTAGTCGTCTTTGCTGCTTTTGCTACCTACTATATAAGACATCAACTAGGTATATCTTCGTGGGACATCCTGTAGATAGGAACGTCTAAGTTTCAGAAAAAGTTTCTGAACGGTTCTGAACCACTGATCTGTTGATGCGGCAGTACTCTCTTCTCCGGAGCTTCACGAATTGAAAATACCTCCAAAAGGGTATAACTCCCTCCCCTCCTACTGTATTAACTATGAATAACGTTAAATAGAAAAAAAGCGAATGTACCGAGGAAAAAACGGAATTTAATGAAATGTGGTGTCTTGTAGTAAAATGACCAAATATACGGCCGTGAACAAATACATGCAGACGGACGACCATATCCTGCAGTGTTCTCTGACACCTCGCAGAATTGCGGACCAAGCGACGCTAAACTAGGCAGTGTCAAAAAGCGGAGGAAAATTCCGGTATGAAGAGATTGTTGACCGTACGGCAGAATAACACGGTTGTCACGAAATACCATTTTGAATTACCACGATTTTTCCGGGACGGTTTACCGCGTTAACATATTTGTAAAACCGTGAAACAGTTAACAATAGTAGCTATTTCAATATTAGAAAAACAAAATTTAAAAAATAAGTTAATTAATTTGAAAATTTCCGAATTTCGTACAAATTCCTCGACTATTCCGGGGTATTCCGGAAGCAACCGTGAAGGAGAAGAAGAAGAAGAAGCGTTACACAGAAATGATTACAGTATTCGGATTGTCGGGAGAAAAACGGCCGGGTAACAGATAATGCGCACCGGTATACGTATACAATATGTTTGGCTGCGGCAACGGTTTGAATGTTCAGAAAAAAAAAAAAAAAATTCAAATTCAAATACGTATTTTTCGAGAAGAGACGAGGGAAAAAAGACCGCTGCCGCCGGGACGACTGCGTTTAATCGTCCGGCGCTGTAATAATAATTATCGTGTACTGCAGCAGGATACCTTATAATAATAATAATAATAATAACAATAATAATACGTACCTATACGGCACACGGCGAAATTTACACGACCCGAAACGAAAATTATTATTACAATCACAAACACGCGGCCGCGGCAAGGCCCGCACGGCTTCGAAACCAGAAACGGGACGCGCGATAAATCAAACGCCGAGGTTCGGTGCGTTTATTTTTTTTTTTCACTGGTGCGTTTCGTCCGGCGCTCGAGCCCCCCCCCCCTCCCCCCGCCTAACACACCGCGCGCGGGCGTACGGCGTGTAGTTCGGAATCGCCGCGTTACGAATGATTTAACGGCTCCGCGACACGGGCAAAGGGGTGAGAGAGACTTGGACCCGATTAATATAATAATATAATACGCGTGTATACGTGTATTATTATTATTATTATTATTATACACGCGCGCGCGCGCATTAAAACGACCCCGTATAATTTCGGAACCGGCAACAACAAACGGCGCGCGGTCGCGGTCGTCGTCGTCGTCGTCGTCGTAGTAGTAGTCGCGTGATTTCTTGTTCCATATCTTTAATTGGATTCGCCGCAAACATGATCAATGCCTTCGGCCCAGATAACGCGCGCGGGGTCCGGCGGTCATAACTATTCACAACCCCCCTCGGCGCCGCGGCCGCGCCATAACGGAGGTGACCTTTTACACGATGATTTACAAGCATTCCCGTCACGTTTCTCACACGCGCCCGAGACGACGAGCGAAACACCGCCGCCGCCTCTGGCCCGCTGTTGCTGCTACACCGCCGCCGCCGCCGCCGCCGCTAAAACGTCGTCCCTTAAATGAATTAGTTTCTTGCCGCCACCAACATAACATATATACATATATATGTGTGCGTGTGTGTGCGTGTCTGATGCTGCGACGTTATCGAAGTGGGTGGTGGGCGAGTGGTGGTGGTGGTGGGGGGGGGGGCAAGATGACCTCCTACGATTCGGAATTGAAATTCGAGACCGGTGGCTGCGGGCGGTCGGTCTGGCGGGCGGTCGGCGCGCGAAGAGGTGTGCGCGCGCGATATTAATTCCGGGGCGCAAAAACGAGTCAACACAACTTACCGTACTGCGGTAGTCCCGGCGGGAGCGCGGCGGAATATCGCCGAGAGAAGAAAAAAAAACACGGCGAAAGGCTAAGCGGCGCTCGGACCAAAGTTTCGGGTTCCCCTGGGACCGTTCCAAATGAAAATACATTATTATAACTCGGCCACGCGTAGCGCGTTGCGGCGGGGCGCGTCTTGCTTCGGCCGCCCGCGTATACATTCTTAATAAATTAGAGACTAATTTGCTAATGGGGAAACTATAAAGAAGAAAAAAAAAACCGGTAAAATTCTAGGTTTCGCCGGTTGCTTTTTTCTGCCGGATCATAACGGTTTTGACTAGATTCCAAATCGGCGGGAAAAAAAAAAAATAATACGCACATATTACCAAACGCGGTATAAATAACGTCATCAGAAACATAAATCCGATTGGAAAATCGTCGTACCGATTTTCGACAAACGCTAAAACAATTGCGTATAGGCGTTTAACTTTCCTTTGAAGTGAAAATGATATACCTGTCCGTGATTTTTAATCCGATATACGGTCAAAAACTCATCACACGATTTTCAATGAAATAATATTATTATCGAAATCAAACGGTATTTTAAACGGTAGAACAGTAAAAAAAGAACCAGTAGCGTGATTATTAGAGGACGGTGATAACAGTAGTGGCTATTATTAACATATACATTAAAGATTATAATTTTTGTTCACGAAATGATGTTAGAACGCGATCCAAGCGCCTTAAGTGCTGCCCTATTGCCGTGTTTTCCGGTCAAAATGGATTTGAAGAGAAACTCTATAAAAATGATGTTGACAAACAAAATAGGTACAGGTGGGAAAAAAAGGGACTTTTGAATAATAAATTATCATCAAATGATGAGAATAGTGCTAGAAAAACCACGAAAATTGAGTAAAAGTAAAATTGATTTGTTAATGCCAAATTATTTACGATCCCTGGTAACCAAAGTGACCAAAGCCAGGAATAAGTCATCTTTAGCTACATCATTAAATCAAATAGGTTTAGCAGAAAGTTACGTCATATTTAGTGCGAGATTATGAACCAATTTTCAGTAAATACAACACTATATAGTAATATTATCGAAAGTAATATATCGGCCTACTGAAATCAAACTAGTTGACGGGTTATGAAATACTGCTGTTTATTCAGTTATTTATATACTGCTGATATACGTATGTGTTGATATATTTTGACTTGTTGCTCCATATATAATTTGTTAGAAAGATTTTGGATGTACCAACGTATCAAAAAGGGATGATCCAGATTAGGAGGATATGTTGAACGATTCAAAAAAAATTAACGGAACGCACTAGAAATGAGAAAAATGAATTATCATGCAATGTCTGTTTAAGAAAAATACGCCAACTAGTAATCAAGTTTGTTTATAACTTTATATGTTACTTGTATTCGTGATTTTTATTAGCCTGGACAAAATTCTCCTTACTCAAAATATATTACGGTTTTTTACACTTGTTTATGGCTACAAACAATATAAATATGATAGTTATTGTTAAATTTATTATTTGACAACCATTCTATTATATTTCGATACAATAATAATCTTAGACAATTATATTCCTTAGTAAAAATGTAATGAAGTTATTAATAATATATGTATATATTTACTTATACGCGACTAAAAGTCTTACAGAGTTGTGAAGCCGTATGAGATTAATTGTGTACTTAAAACTATAATTTATTTGTTCGTATCAAATATATTAAAAAACAATATTTTTTGTTGAAAATTTGAAAAATAACACATTTAAAATAAATCAATGATTATTTAAAATTATTATTTATTCTGTCCACGTGGTTATAGAATCGGATTTTTACAAACGCATAAAAAAATTAAAAAAAACACATGGCTACAGTATTTATTTTTCTCTTATTGTGCATATAATTGTTATTATACTTTGAAATTAGTAATTACCCCCTCGGAGAATATTATAAGTACTTCCGATAAATAGAAAACTACACCACCTTACAGAGTTTACGACGGCCGCAGCGGCGGGTAGGTCAAAAAAAGCCTTCTCTCAGTTTATTTTATAATAACCATCACTAGTGTATATAATTATAAAATACACGTTATAAGTACAAGCAAGACAATAAAAACGGTTTTACGACGTCACATCGTTATAATATACTTATATTCAAACAAACCGAATGCGATGACGGTATAAAACTAAGATGTTAAAAAGCGGTCTAAATTATTATTATTATTATTATCGCCATCGCCAATATAGCAGTAGAGTTGTTAAACGCAACAATAATTGCAATACTATAAAATATTACGCTGTGTAAAACTCGAAATCTTAAAATACATAATAACAAATCTCATCTCGTTTTATAATTTTATATATTATATTATTATCGTATAACTCCCCTTGCAGCAAATCGGTTTACAACGTTTATATTATTATGATACGAGCTAACACACTGGAATGTATCGCCTTAATGACTTGTAATATAGGTATACTATTATTACGTCTGCGTGAGAAACCGGCACAGATTTTGTAAATAACATAATATTTTAGCGATACTTTTTGTCCGCGTATAAATTACCTGGTCTCGAATTCGTAAACGTTCCTTGTTCGTTGAAATACAGGTAAACTCCATAATCCGGATTATAACACTTCGAAAGAATATCCCATTCGTCCCTGGTCAATAACGCTATTCTGAAACATACATAATATTATATAAGTTTTTAATAATTTTATTTTCCGTGTAGATAAACGCGTCATTGGATAGACAGGGCGATTGACTAATCGCGATCACCCCATTATTTTGGGTAAATTTTTCATAAATTCGAATTCTGATTTTTGACATTTTTAAATATAATTAAAGCCGATATTTTCGAATACTTAGACTTTTCACAACAATTAAGGAGTATCCCGTGGTAATACCGACTTTGGTTTTTCAAAATAGAACCCATATTTAAAATTCCATAAATAAAAGGAGCATTACTTTAAATAAATTATGGTGTCCACATTTTTGATTTTCTTCCTTGAAGAGATATTTCACTTTTAAGTTTAGGTAAAGAAGAGTAGTGAAGCACTAATAAAACGCCGAGTAACGTGCCACCACATAAATACTCCACTACTCTCTCTCTGCCTAATTTTTTTTTTATTCTCCAAGAAGTTTTAAAAATAATTGGGAAAAACTTAGTAAAAACAGGAAAATTTACGAAAATAATAATAATGATTTGTTATTTTCAATTTTTTTTTTTTTTTTGTTTGTTTAATTCAGGTTAAAATGTTCGTAGAGATTTGAAATTTGGACAGACAACTCTAATTTACTTTCACTAGAGTTAGTAAAATTTTCAAAATATTTATGCAATTTTGAGCTATTTATAAGTATTTTAATTTTGCGAGTTTTTACAAATATTTATTCGGTGGATAAAATTATTAGACCAAATAGACCAAATATGCTTCAAAATTTAACAGGACGTTCATTAAAAATTGTACATAGTGGTCAACTAGAAAAAGTTAAGTTAAATATAATATTTTTTTTTTAAAAATAAATTTTAACATCAAATTTTGACGAAAAACATAAATACCAGTATTACGGACTTTTAAAAAAAATATAACCGTACTCCACTCAGAATTCAATACTACCTTCTCAACTTCCCACCTAAAACCGTAACTCACCCAACGTGAGAAGTATGTCCGCCTTTTTAAATATTCAAATTGCAACTGTGATTACGTATGAATTTTTTAGAATCTAAACCACGTTTTCGATTAGTGAAAACACTCCGATTTTTCGAAGTCATGTGGATATTTTGCCTGATGATACTTTATTTAAAACATTTATCGAAATTACCAAGAGTTTATCTTTAAGGCCCTATGTTTTGGTGTTATTTATACGTTACCTTGGCTACAACAGGAAAAATGCTACAAATACTATTCCACTAAGTATAGTTTTTTGTTTGCAATGAATAAATTGTTCCATACAATATATAATACATTTATATAATAGTACGCATTGAAAATAACGTCGTCAGAAGTAAATCCATTCACAAATAGTTGTACACTATAAGCCACTAAAGTGTACTGGTGTAACAATAAAAGTTCAAAATTCAAATATTTTCTTCTTCTTTAGGCCTCTAAGACCCAGTCTTTCATACATTATATTCTTTCCAGCCCTCCTATCGATTACCGATTAATGGTAATTATTTTTGATTACATCTTTCCATCTCGTTCTAGGTCTCTTTAAAAGATTTTTTTGCACAAGGCTACTCCGTCACTGTTTTTATAGTTCGTACTAATTCCTACATACACGTGAGTGAAGAGTCTCAACCCCTGGACCTCCAACGTAAAAATTGTTCGTAATTAAACCAATGTATTTATATTAAAAAAAAAAATTCGAAAACCGATCTAAAAAAAATCCTACAAAATCGCCCGGTGTCCGGGGACACGCTTCGTACGTCTCGGACACCATCGAAATTCCCGAATCGTGTTGCGGAATGACGAGGAATAGCGAAACGGATTTTAAAAAAATCCCGAACCGTCGATCTCCGATACCCACGCAAAAGGCTCGATTTTCGCTCAAAATTCGTCTAGAAAAATTAAAAAAAAAAAAAAACATTTCGTTCATCGTGTAATTTTCCAAGAGTTTCGACGAAAATATTATACTACCGACGTATATACCTACATGATATTATTTACTATACGAAACCACATCAGTGGCGACGGCGGCGACAGAGTTGTCGCGACCGCCAAAACACGACGGCGAAATCCCGCGGAAGGGTACGCGGACGGCAAAGGCAGAAGCGACGATAATACTTAATTAATTGGATAATTTGTTAAATACTGACGGCAGCTGACAAAAACACGTCTCCTACGAACGGGCACACGGCCGATTTGCATATAGTCGCCGGGGCGGGCAGCCGCTCGGTCTACAATACGACGCATTTGCATAATCACCGAGCCACTACGCTAATAATAATAATAATAATAATAATAATAATATTATTATAATAATTCCACTCCTCCGCTAGAGACAACGGCGGCGGCGGCAAAGGCCAATAAGATTATTTCGGCGTCCGCGCATTCTGCTGCTGCCGCCGCCGCAGCCGCAGTACCTACCCCTTATTTATATATACAGACGCACACGCACGACAACCCGCCCAGCTATTAAAAACCATTTTGAACAGACTGAAAATATTATAATTTCCCGCCAAACGTTATCTATATAATATAATATTATACGAACGAACAGTATTTTAATATTTCGACTATACTTCGGCTACTACTATACACTCCTTATGCTGCTCTCGGAAGCCCGGAACGCGCGGCATCGAGAAATGGGCCGATCGTTTTTATGACTGATAAACTGCACCCACACGAATGATAGTCGCCTCTAAAAGTTTACCCATAGGAAACGTAAGAACCGTCCGAAACGTTTTTAAACGAATATTCAATGTGATTTAGTTTTCACTTCTTACCTACTCCCATAGAAAAGCTTCACAGGCATACAGGCCAAACCTCCACCTTAACGTTGGGATTTTCCTCGTCCTCCCCCTCTCACAATGAGATTATTTCCTATATTAAATATAATATTTTATTAGAAAATCTACTAATTCGATAATTTATCATTTATTTTCTAGTAGACGCGCAACAAGCGAAATCTTGCTCTATTATGTGTCCAATAGACTACTGTATGTATATTTTTGGATACGTAAAAACGCTTTAAAGATACCCTGGCATACAATTTGTAATCTTTTTTTTTTTACATATCATATATTATCTACGTATCTACTGCATGAGATTAAAATAGTCAAAATCACCAGGCTAAAATTATTTAAAAATATTCAAATAAATTTAGTTAAGAAGTATACAGATGCGTTACGAATTATTGAAAAACAATTCCGAGCGAAGTTTCTGAACTTGTTTTGATAAACTTGAATACAAAAGGCTAAAATAAAAATATTCTGCAGTGGAGATACCTACGATTATTTTTAATTGTATTATTGCAACAAGAAATCGAAAATTGTTTCGTAAATATTCCAACTGTCCGCTCTTTTTATCCAAACAATTAAGAAAACTACAATGAAAATACGAATAGCCTCCCGAATCGCCGATTAGATAAAATTGTCTATCAAAAACCGCCTCCCGAAGTCAGTGATCAGAACAAGATTTCCGGGTAAAAATGTTGTTCGAACGGAAAAAAAACACACGTCGTATTATAAAACCGCCGGACTCCTCGTTACAGCGAGTAATCTGAAAACGAACGAATCAAAAGAGAGTGTTCACCTCATTTTTGGGGTTAAATTTTGCACATTTACACTTGTATTTTTCATAAATTTTAAGGAATATCGTGGCGATGTTTAGATAGGAGGAGAGTAGTGGAGGCACTAATAAAACGCCGAGCGCCGTACCGCCACACAAATGACACTCAACTACTCTTCCCCTATACCGAAACTTAAAAGTGGAATATCTCGTCAACGGGTCGACGAAAATCAAAATGTATTTAAAGCGATACTCCGTTTTTTTAAATAAAATTGTTTATACGAAATTCCACAAATCAGAATTTGAACATTGGTATGCAAAATATACCCAATAAAACGAAGTGAGCACGCTTAGTGAACCACCCTGTATACAGGTATACTCTTTTATATTATATTCGATTGCTCTCTCCGACAACGACGGCGGCGGCGGAATTAATTAAAAATCACGGCTGACCGCATCGGAGACGACGAAAAGCGCGAAAAAAAACCCCCCGGTGAAACTACACGGCCGCTGCACTCGCGAGTCGACGACGCGTTCCCGAAAAGCGTCGTAACTATACACGGGTAAAACATACAGACGTATACCGCGGTCGGTCGACGACTTTTGTGCGCCGAAAGTTTCACCGCGTTTTCCGCTCGAGAGACCGGAAACGTCGGAAAACACGCCGAAAATCGAAATTAACAACGGAGTTGGCGAAAAAACTACATGAAATTAAGTGCGCTAGAACGTTACGTATTATAATCGGCGCGCACGGCGTCGGAAACGATTACACCCGGCTCGATTTCATAACTTTTCTCATCCCGTCGAACTCTCGTCAATGCCGTTGAAATCCTGTACGGGCGACATCCGGAACTTTTTCACGAGTCTCGCGTGCACCGCAGATTATTTACTCCAAAATATCTCGGTTTTTTTTTTTTTTTTTATTCTACGCTGAAAATCCGTATTGTATACTGTATAACGCGTACATATCGACGGTGTTCTGTTAAAAGGGCGTCTATCGAATTTCACTCTTTTTCAGAAAGCAAAACAGTTTTAAATAATGTTTATCATGGAAAAAAATCAAATCACTCATAATACCTTGTACACAAAATATACATACATTAAATGTAGTATACACCTTTTTAACAAATCAGTGTTGATTTGATTATATTTTAAAAGGGCGCCTGGATATCTTTTAATCGACATTATCAACTTAATTGTTTGTATTTAAATACGCCTTTTTACCAGTTTATGCTCCTAATTTTTCTTATTTGTTTAATACCCAAAAACATATTTTCGATTTTATTGATATACGCCCTTTTAAGAAAACACCATCGATGTATTATTATATCGTCCACAGTAATTATACTGTCTGTACAAACACGTTTAAAAGCGAAACTACTCGCCGCATTTTCGCGTTGTACGGGTGCGAACCTGGGGACGGTTAAATAGCTAAAGCGGAACTTCAAACGTAGACAACACTATGTCATAAAAATAATCAATATTTTCTGCATTAAAAATAATAATTAAAATATGGAATGTCTTCGCAACAAAATTTTAATTATGTAAATACTAACACGGAGAAAATTTCAAAAAATTTTAATTAAATTTGCCCAATAATCCTAGACCCATTTCACAGTGATCTGATATAAATTAACTAGAATGGATAAAAGCTCTACCGGCTTTACCTATTGTAATATACATTATAAATAATTGATTCTCGTGTTTTTAAGGGCGCAAAATTCATATTTGTTAATAAAACAATAAACAAAACAAAACTATAAAAATGGTTAATACTCGTAAATAAATATATAAATAACTAGACTCCTACCCTTAGACAAGAAAATGTCATCTAAAAAAGAGGTATCTATTAACAGATACATTTAAAATAAATACAATTTTTCAGGACCCCTCCCAGAAAAATGTTGAAAATCCGCTACTGAATACGGTAATAATATACGCGGGCAGTTAACAATTTTCGTTTCAGTTTTTTTTTTAGACATAAACAACAATGTCGATTAATTAAAAAGAGGGTGTGCAATTTAAATAATAACTTAACTATAGGGTCATGTTTGTACGTTTATTGTGTATATATATACATATATTTTTTTTTTAACATTAAGAACTTGATATTCTATAATATTATATGGCATTAAAGAATAAAGGATATTATATGGTATAAAAGAATAAAGAATATTAATTCGAATCAGCTGCCCAACGATGAGTTTTAATATTTTTAATTTATTAACCCGTATACTTCAAATAATGAAAAAAAATACTTGGTTACAAATACTCATAATTGTATATGTGATATCAACTTACAGAACTTTCAACCGGACAAAGTTATAATTTTACATAATTTACGAGTACTTATTTATTATATTAGTAATATTATTATACTTACGGATTTTGTTCTGTTGAATACAAATTTGACGGAGGTTCGAACAGTAGTCCGACGTGCTCTTTGCATAGAAGTGTTTCGTTTACGATTGAATGCGGTCTGAGTTCTTTGGAAGGATTTCTAGAACAAATATCAGTAAAACAAACGTGTTAGTTTAAATTTAAAAAAAATAAATTAAAAGGCAAAGAACGTTCGGGTACTAAAAATAGTCATGTGTATGTATATGTTTGAGTATCAACAATTATAAGAACTGTATAATAACAGTCGATTTCACAATATGAAGCACTATATAAATGTATTTTTTTAACGACTTTTGTAAAAAGTATAAGTTATAAGTGTTGAAATTTATTAAAAATACTATATATTAGATAATATATCATGTGGAACTTTGCGACGGATTTAAAACGCATAAACTACCATAAAGTACCTATACGTATACAAATCGGTTGCTTATAACTGGTGTCCAAACAGATTATAAAAAATATATTTTAGTATAAGAGCTAAAGGGAGAGACAAAAATAACGAAATTGGAGCAAAAACGGATTAAGATTTTATGAGAGTAAAACTTAGGTTTGGTGCCCAAGGCTTACATCCAATCAAGAGTATTATCGGAAATGGAGAAAAAAAACCTGTAAGATTATGTAATAGGTCCAATACATTTTCGACGACAAATTTTTTTTTTCTGTTTTTAAAACAAAATCTATAATTACAATAATTGTTCGAAATAATCAAATATCGTTAATTTTTTTCTATCGTTTAATTATAATAATAATTGTACATAGATATTGGTGTACAAGTAAAATTATATTGATAAAAAAACTAGCGTTCTCGGAAATTCTGGTCAATAAACTGCAGTGTGACAATGATTCGAGTGAAAAAGAAAAAAATAGTAATCAACACAATTTTCTGAAATTATAAAAGCGTTTTAATTATATATATAAAACTTGATAAAAACCTGTACATTATCATAATAACATTATTTTTAATCGATTTTTTTTTTCTCTTAAATATTAATTTTACAAAAAACTGTTTGAATCTATGTACAGTAAAATCGTTCAAATTATAAGTACCCCAGGTGAAAATTTCGCGTTTTCTAAGGACCCCGAGAAAAAATATTATAGTATTTTTATTGATCAAAAGCGATTTTATGCAATCTATTTTGTTTATTTTTTTTTTTTTTTTTTACAAATGGGCTGTCTATTTTTAAAATCAAATATATGCAAACATTTTCAAAATAGATTTTTTGTGATTTTTGAAACGGTAGTCACGCTGTATTATATGATTTAAACAATTATTATACATCAAATAAGCCTTTGGTTAGGTTAGTGAAAAATTAATTTGAATAGGATTAAAAGTTATTGAAAATGTCAGTTAATTTCAACATCACACACGTTCGATGATTTTTGTACGGAATTATAAGTTTGTTTTTAAAATCAGTCTCATATGTAAATCGAAAAAAAAATATTCAACATTTTTATTTAAAAACAGCTGTAAAACGAATTTCGCAACAAAACTATCAAAACAATTAAAGATCTGTGTAACTCATGTAATAATCTTTTTAAAACATGCGCGAGCATGTTTTCGGGTTGATTGCGAAATCGTATATAGTAAAATCTCAACCCCTGTATTTTCGTTGTTCGCTATTTGCAAACGATTACAAACATTGCTGCTCATGGCTGATTTCGAAAATAAGAAACGTCTCGAATATATTATTATATGCGGAAATTCGCCTACGGTAAATGAAAACGGTTTGGTTGTTTAACGTGAAAAACCGCGATCCGTGCATGTCGCGAAAACGGTAAAGTATATAACAGTAAGTATAAAGTGGCGGGGAGGGGGGCCGGTCGTCTAGGGTCATTTGAGAAATGATACGTTTTGTTTTCCGGGTGTTATAGGGCGAGCGGGGCGGCAGCGTGTGACGTCATTAGCACACACGATCGACGGCGGCGGCAGCGTGTCCGGCCGCCTTGATGGCCGGCAATCCATCTAGGCGAACTCCACCGTCGTCCGGGTATCCCTATATTTTCTCTTCCTCCGCAGTCACCGCCCTGTATATTCCGGCGGACGACGGTCACTATACAATATAAGGAGCGTCTTTGAAAATCCGCGGACGAAACACGATGGCCGCTACCGCCACCCCAACGGCAGCAGCAACAACAACACGTGTCGGCGACGGGCGGCCATCAGTCAACTTTATACGGTACGCGCCGTGCGGCCGGGGGCGACAGGCGAACGCGGTTTAGCGTACACAGCAATAATACATACAGGGTGATACTTAAATCACGAACCAACGATTATCTGCAAAGCGTATACTATGTATTACATACGGAGATTGCGAGTGAATGAAATTTCGTGTTTACAAAATGTCCAGATGTTTTATCCTTGTTATATTTCATATAAATCGAATGTATATATATATATATATATATATAATTAACTTTGGCAAATTATAAAAAATATAATGGACAATACGATAATAGGTCACAGATCACCAGACCACGTAAATTTGTTGTAATTGACGGTTACGTATATGGAACGTAAAACTGCAAGAGGAAGACCGATCCTATCTTCGGATAGGACAGATTCTCAAGTACGTTGTGGTAATGCAAAGTTATTGAGAGTTGAAGGATTTGGGTTTCGATAGGGAAGCAATGGAGAGCTTCGGCCGAACAATCGACAAATTATTTATGAAGACCAGAATAAGAAAACTGTCACGCAGTATTATACATTCATTTCCGAACTAAAGCAACACATATTTTCAATATGAAAAGAGAATAAGAAAAGAGAATGTTTTTCTAAAAAAAAAAAATGTATGTATACACACAGGGTTGTACTATTTTAAAAACCAAACTCGATAGTACGTGTCAATGGTATACGGAATAAAGGTAACATTTTGAAAATAATAAACGATTCCGAAATGACAATAATGATTGGAGGGAGGGGGAAAATCGAAATCGATAATCTGTATCTAACTAAAAACATTCGCAGACATAAATCTCGTTGGATCATGCATGATAAAAGAACCGCTCTGTATGTCCGTTTCGCGTGCGGTCGACACCCCGAGTCCGACGGCAAAAACCCATCAAACAAATGCACGTGCGGCTTTACCGACCGCGGACAGTGGCGATCGCCTTTTTTCCCAATAAAGATTTCCGGTCGTTTACCGGGGACACCGCACGACAATTGCCTGTACTTTACTCTCGCCCCTTGGTCCGAGAGCAACTCGTTTCTGCAGTTTTCCATCACAGATTTTTTTTTTCGCACGCATTACATAATACAATAGGATATTCATTTCCTACACGTCCGTTGTCGTATTCGTCGTCGGTTTATCTATTTGTTTTACTATTATTGATTTATTATTATTATTATTTTTTTTTTTTGCCTTTTGCCAGGGATAATAAAGTACGTTTTACAGCTGTAGCGGGATTTCAAATGTGTTTGTTCGTCAATACGACGAAACAAGTAAACTATGTATAGTTCGACATAAATTTGACTATACAGGAACTTATAGTAATAATTTGTAGGTTTAATCCCACAACAAATGTCTGCGTTTTTTTTTTTAACCTATTCGGTACTGGTTTTAGCATCTTTTCAATTAAACTCATTAAGTCAAAAAATACATCCTAGAATAATGAGGATGGGTGCATCCACTGTCATAGGTAATTTAATATATATCTGTTAGCAAGAATTTACTATTGCTAACGAAAAAACGATTCTGAGTAGAGTTCGGTTGATAGTAATGTTTATTAACAATATATATATATATATATATATATATCATATAATAGTAAAATAATTAAATAGACAATATATATTATCTTTAATAATATTTGTTTAATGTACCGATTTTCCCGTTTTTCTTACGTTCTTCCCAATTTCCCCATGTTTTTTCCCGGTTTCTCACATTTATTGGGAAAATTATTCAGAAAATCGAAAAATGATCTACCTTAAGTACCTCCCCACATTGATTTTCTTACAGAAAATACTACACGTAAAAATCGGAGCAAGTTCTCTGGTAGAAATTGTTCACAGAAAATAAAAATAAATAATCATCTTTGCAAAACCATAAACTTCTTCACTCAGAAACTAAAATCGATTGCCGTAATCTGAAATTATTTTGATTTTAGACTAAACTCGGAATAATCAGACACATACAGAAAAACGAGCAAAAACCCATAATATTAAAATAAACACCAAACTGAACGAGGTGGTTTTGAGTTTTAAATTTGTCTTAAAACCACCTTGTGATCGATTTGACCCCATTTGAGTTCCAATGAAAAAGCTACGCGTAATAATGTTGGACTATATCTGATTCAAACATTTAAACATTTGTACAAATTTCTACGCATACTTGGAAAAACAGGCGGGGAAATTTTCCTTAAAAACCGAAATAGTGTTTTCCGCGTGGTATATACTAATTAAGTCCCCGGTACAAATAGAATAACAATTGTTAGTGAAAATTGTTGAACGAAATTCCAAGTTGAGGGTGTCAATTTAACGGACCTCGGGTATAAACGAAAAATATACTAATTGAGTCCACGGTTAGGAAACCAAAGTACTAATTGAATCTTCCGTTTTACGTCTCCTTCCAAAAAGGTACTTTCAGTTTTCCTCGAAATATTTCGTCGGACTAAAAATCTAAATATTAAAATCAAATTAATAATAAAAAAAAAATGCGATATTTTGACCAGTACCAACCGCCTTGACCGTTATGTAAAGAACTTGGACAAAATTCTGTCAAATATAATTAATTAATCAGAGAAAACAACATTACCGCCGTTTTAAAATTTAAAATCAACATCGTATTTTGCAATTGCAAAAATCCGTCTTGGTTCGAGTATAAAAATATTCGGAAGAGTATTGACGGCCAAAAGCGTATAAGACGTATAGAAATTATTATTGGAAAAAGAGACGATGTGTCATTTTCATGTATTGAAGGAAAATGATCTGGATTATTTAAATTTGTCGGTTTTCGGTGGGAAACGACGGTGCACACGGACGAAAACGGTACGTCATTTTTCGGAGGGGAACGGGGCCGGGGAAAACGGGCGCTACCTATCGGTCATTTCCGACGGGATTTCGAGTTTTTTTTTTTAATTAAAAGACGCACGATTAATTACACAACGGCGCTTCTCTGCGGCGCGGCCCCCGTCCGACGAACGTTTCAAACCGCGCGATAAAAGACGGGCTACCCCGATCGACTTTTCGTCAAACGGCCCACCGTCGCCGTTCTATTGTTATGTTTCTGTATACGCGACGACGCGTCGTAATTTATAAACGTTGCTTATTAACGTCCGAGCGGACGGCCGGCAAAAAGCGCCGGATTTTGAATGATTACACTGACCGACAATAACAATATTCGAAAGGCCCTTTTCCGTGTAGCGGAGCGCGCGCCTCTACTCATCGCCCGAGAGACGGAAAGGACGGGGGGCGCGGGCGAAGAGAAGGGCTCTTAAAATTAAAGGTCGTCAACGAGCGCGAGCCCAGCACCACCACCCCCCTCCCACACTCCCCCGTCACGTCGTCGCCGCGCAGCTATCGTAATTTCGGCGATTGTACATTGTTCGACGCGCGACCTCGTCTTCATCCTCTCACGACACTACCGCAGCGTCCCCGTCATCCGATCGTCTCGTCTCCGGTCTGACCGGCACACGACGACCCGAATACCGTCTGACTAATTAAGTGTGAATTATTAATTACACATAACGATCCCTGTACAACAATACCGACGATGACGACGACGACGACGGCGGCGGCGACGGCGACGGAAGCGGCCACGTCCCTTTTCGCCGCCGCCGCGTTATATTGTCCTCGGCGACAACGTTTTTGATTAATTACACCGCCGGGCTGCGCTCGGG
>CABPRJ010001951.1:0-179334 GCA_902439185.1 Cinara cedri | reverse complement strand
GGGGGGGGGGGGGGACGTCTCGAAACTATTATTACCGCCGTTATTATGTTATTATCATCCGGCCGCAGTCACCGCGGCCGCCGGAAAGTCCGTTTTCCGGAACACGACGTCGCGACAATGCGTGTCGGCGACGGCGCGGGGCAAAAGTATATATTATAAAAGCGTCACTATACATATATATATATATATACACGGCGTCCGAAAGAATATTTCTCACTCGTTCGGCCGGGCGCGGTAAAGAAAAGCCGCGAAAGTTCGAAAGGTTGAACCGACCCTCCCGAACCCCCTCACTCCCTTCCGCCCCCGTTCGCGCTTGTCAAATCGGATTTCCCGCACCGAACCGCCGTACCCCGTGGCCCGTGATCGTTTGCGAGTTTATAAACCGTGATAACACGACGGCAATAAGTAGCGTAGCAGAAACGGAATAAAAACCAAGAACGCCCAAACAAACGAATAGTTTTTGAGACGCGCGCGGAGACGTCGCGAGATGTTTTTGTTTTTGTTTTTTTTTTTTTTGTACTTTTCTTCCCGTACACAATACAAACGCACTGTGATAATAATAATACAGTCCCCGTCCCGTCGACGAGTCTGTCCTTTTCGCCGTCGCGGGATAAATAGAATTTAAATAACAGCAAGCGCGCGAGGTCTGCGGGGATGATAAGTAACAAGGGCGAACACGACACCGACATTGGAAATCAATCGCACGTGATGAGTTTGTAGACAACGGTTTTTAGTGGTGGGTTAACAAAAAAATAAAATCAATAACCGCGTCAAAAAAAAGAAGCAAATCATAAAAAAAAAAAAAATCATTGTAAACGGAAAACGACTCTGAACACAGTTCGGTTAAACGTTTTTTGATTATATTGTAATTTAAATCATGCCACGATATAAAAAATAAACGAATTTTCAACTAAGACATAAATTCCGATGTTCATTTGTAACGAGTTTTAACATAAATTTGATCATCGTATGACCAAAATAAATTACCAATATTCGTATTCGCATAAATCAAAAGATATCTCAACAATTTCAAATATTATGGAAATTGTACCACGTCTAAAAAAAACACGTCTCTACGATTATGTTTTATTAAATAAACGAAAAAAAAAACATTCGAATTATTAACAGAAACCGTTTACATAAATATTTTCGTTTGTTAAGTTTTTCACCATTATTAAACAAATGACAAAGAAAATCGAAAATGCAGCAAATAGAAAACAATTTGCTACCAGGATACATCCCTGATGTAGATGATGGGGGCAAGATTGTTAACAAACAAAATAAAATACTTTAAAAAAAAAATACAACCATCGTAGTACGATCAGAAAACAGAATCTAAACATCGAACGTTGAAAAATACCAAGTGGAGCTCAATTAAAATTGTTTTGGCATATAATAAACCTTACGCATTTAAAAGGTTTTTAACAATTGTGATCTGCATTTGACAAAAAACGACGACACGTTCTTTTTTCGATTTTCTCCAGTATATTTTGAAATTTTTAAGGAATATTTATCGAAGTTTGTCCCCCTCGTGTACAGACTAAAAACGAAAATTCACTGCCAGGATCCGTCTGAAGCGAGTATTCTGGTCGAATATTTTTGTTCACAGACGAAGGTAAAAAACACGCATCATAGTATAATGTAATATTGTGACAATAATATACCCGATAGTTAATTCTTTTGATATTTTAAACAACATTCGTGTTTATATATATATATAGACTTTTTGAATATACAAATATACAAAAAGTACACATATTATATGCACGCAAAGGCGAGTGTCATATTTTGACGGGCGAAATCCAGGGGCAGACGTCACGGGATGACCAAGGGGTGACCCTCATCGTAAAAATAAATCCTTACAGGATTTACCGCGGGCGAGAAGGAAACACGGCCGTCAGGTCCCGTACTGCGGGACAAGTGCCACGAATATCAAATAATTTTACGCGATGGTCAAAAATGGTAATCCTTTTATTTATTTAGTTTTTTTTTCTTTTTGTAAAACTAATTACAATTAATGTTAGAATATTTCGAGGTCCGGGATTCAAATGTCGAGGCGGTCGCAATATTACACACGATTATTATAAGGCGATATATATTTTGACCAAAGGAAGAAGGACCTAAGTCAAGTTTGCATAAAATACAAGCAAATAGTTTAATTTTGAAAATACTAAAATATACGTATTTTCAATGTACAATTATACTTAACTAATATACAAAATATCACGCTTACAACTATACAAATAAAATAAAAAAGGTAAGAAAAGTTCATTAAAATAAACTGATTAAAACACAACAAACTTAAAATTATCAACTTATAATTTAACTTATATAAACAACATAAACATAACTCAAAAAGCGAAAGTATTAAGAGGATGCATACCGCTTCACCATCTATTAAATATTCTAACGTACGACTCGAATAATGGCATCTATATAACGCGTATTGTACATAATGTAAATGATTTCGGTATATAAAGATAAATTATTACTATTTTTTTTTTTTTTTTTAATTAATTGCGATTCGCATCCGCTTTTTGAAATATTCTAGTACGAACATAAAATATATCTCAGGGAGAACGAGAAGGAATTTATTAGAAAAATCGACTAAAGCAGCGTTATAATAATATTTGGTATGAAAATACGTATGTAGTTTGTGTTTATTTTTAAAGATTTTTTTTTTTTTTACTTTGATTCCCGCACAGCAGTTTGCCGAATAGACAGATATTTTGTATCTTTTCGGAGGCCAAGACGAACGATATTTTGACACATGGGAATTTAATGCGCTTTATATTATTACAATATTACGCGCGTGTATAATACGATATTTGCAACAGTCTGCGGTTTCTGCACAGCACAATATATTTGTTGACTCTGCTCGGGTCACAAATCATCCGCGTTCTTTTTGTACCCTTCAAAATTGCAGAATTCTGATTTATTGGACGTCGTCCCCGCGACCCGCCGCTGTCCGTCGTATATATTCCATATAATACAGGGAGATTTTTTTTTTATCATGATCCAGCAATTATTTACAGATATTTTGAGTAAAATTTATTTTGGTTTTCTTTTTTTCATTTATTTATTTACAGTTATTATAGAATCGTTTGATGATCTTAATTTAAATTTTTTTCAAAATTGTACGCTTATACCGTAAACCGATTTTCAAATAACAACTCTCTCTATTCAAACCAGATTCGAAGAGGGAATATTTATCTAAAATGTTAATATGTACAACATTATATTATTGGATTCAATATACATTAATAATAAGGATAACACTGATAACAGTTTAGACCGAAAGAAGGGTTATCAACTAAAAGTCTAAAAGTGAATATGAAACGTACTACCTATCCGTACTCCAGAGGTATAAATTTTAAGCATTCTACATTAAAAGTGCGCAAATAAAACGACGAGAAAAATATTATTATCTTCGAAATTGTGTTTGAAGATGATGGGAAATTACCATTTTAAAATCTAAATTTAAGATAAAAAGAGAAAGGGTAACAATTTTAAATTAACAAACGGCATGATTGGAACATTGAAAAATACGAAACAAAACAAAATTCAAATTTACTTAAAATCCTCAGACAAAATCGTCGAACCGCGAGTGAAATAAATTTTCGGACTTCGTTGTATACAATACGTACATATGTATAATCTGCGGCAAAAAAAAAATCGATAAAGATTGATATATTTTGCGCACAATTAGTCGGGCTATTCGTCACTGACACAATTGTAACTATACATCTATATATACTGTGTATAGAATGTCCGGTTTGGTGTGTGTGTGAAGAATTACACTACACTGGGGCTGCATTTGTGCACAAGAGCAGGTATGAGGTAGGTACATAATGAAGAATCGTGTGAAACTGTACACGTTCATTACCGCCACCGACGCTTTGCGCGGGATCGATCACTCAAACTACTACTACGGGTCTGTCTTTCATTATACGTGACGACTAGTCTAATAATTATTAATGGTTTTTTCGCTGGCGATAAAAAGCAACATCGTCGTCTGGAAAGTAATACGACGAGCTTGATTATTGCAAACGCGCAGCGGCACTCTTCGTCTATTATTACAGTTTTTAAACCCGACGCGTCTGTTTTGGAGTTCGACAAGTACGAGGAAGTATAAAGTACTCCGGGCGGTTTTCGCCACGGATGGTAATTCCATTGTTTCCGAGTTTATACAACAATAATCGAAACGATTAAATTTTTAATTAAAAATATAAAATGCGATAGACAATTTAACTTAAACCGTCAGTTTACTGACCGAGAAACAGCGCCTCTCATCGTTAAAAATATATATCTGTTCTGTAATGACCTCGGATTGAAAAGTGAGATTTTCAGTATTATATTTTAAAATGGTTATCAATTTCAGTGTGCAAGTTTATCCGAGACGTTTTCAACTTTTAAACCATGGCTCTAAAACCAAAAATGGATCGAACAACAAGTTAGCTTAAATTTAAAGGTAATAATGTAATGGATATTTCAACGATTGACCAATGATTTTTCACATTTCAATTAACTTATTTTAGTTAATTTTAATATTATTTTTAAGAACTCAATTTATATTTTATTACTTATTTACAAGATAATTTTACAAAAATTAATAGTAGGAAAGCACACACAATCTATAGAAAAACAATTTTACAAATTAAACAAATTATACAATATGATTTTGGTTAATAAATTCTTAAAATTAATTTTAAATTATGTCAAGATGACTACTATACTCAGTATTTTTAATAAACCAATATAGGTATAAAAAAAAGATTACAAAATGACAGGGAAGTTTAAAAGATCATACTGTCGCAATAAAGTTATTACTATTATTATTATTATTATTATACAAATTACATACAATACTTAATTGTATGTCATGTTGTCATTTAGAAAAATACAAGTTTTATTGTGTATGCGCACATTGAAAAGGTTTAACATTTTAAAATCATCCAAAATGTATTTTACAACATTCGCTCGATTCTTCCAAAAACCTCATAGGGAAGAATAATAAATAATTTCAACCATGTTTAGATGCTAACCTTACCCTTCTTATCTGGTTTAAATTTGAAACTGTTACAACTTATAAAATACTAAAATAGTATCCCCAATATTAATGTTTTCATAGGATAGTCTGATATTAATAATATACAAATTTTACTGAATACTAAACAAGACATGGCATTTATTAATTTAGGATCTGTATTCAGTAAGCCGTAAGAACAGTTTAACATACACGCAAAACCAAAAAGTAATCAATAAAGTTAATAATATTAAAATGAAAAAGTTAAGAATTAAGAATTATTATTTGAAAACTCATAATCTTTAATATTTCATTACCTTACAAATTTTCGCCAAGATTCTAAAAAATCTTTTGAAACACAAGGGTATGGAGAATTTTCTTGCGAAGGGATCGGTCTCTTTTTATTCCATAGCAAATCACTTAGTAATTCTTTTTCTGTAATTGCTGATTGTCTATGTTGATTTTTAGTAATTTCATCTTCATTATGCATATTCTAAAATTTGAAGCAATTATAAAATTGTCAATAAATTATTCAAAAAGTAACTTACTCGACACAAATTGCATGGCTCAGTATTTTTTGCGAATTCTGGTGCTTTAGGAAAGTAAGAATGAAGTATTTCCCATACACTGTCAGGAACTAATCTCCTTGTATTATTTTCGATAGTCAAATTTCCTAATTTCAATTAAAATAATTTAGTTTTTAGTAATACTATTTGCAAAGAAGATTAAATTAAGTTTATAAATTTAATAATTATTATTGTTTACAACTTTGTATTCATAAATTATGTTTAAGATTCAATAGAATTAAATAATTTGTATACAGGCTAATTAATAACATAGTAATACAAGGAGTAATATTTTTAGAATACCTGTCAATAATATAAAATATGTGTTGATTAGAAAATAGATAGAAAATATATAAATCAAACACTTCACATTTATTCATCAAATTGTTTTTATATTTATAAAACTTAATTTATTTAATTATTTTCGTGATAACTATATTTATACAACAAAATTGTTTATCTTATTATAACCAACATTGAAAAACTATGTTAATATAAAATGATTGAAAAAAATAATAAAAATAAAAATTACACCCAGAATTTAAAATTAAATGTTAATATGGGTTAGTAATAACTTTTAAATCTTGGGGGTTTTTCCCCAAGATTTAAAAAAAAAAAAATAAACTGTGAGTTTTAAACACAGCAAAATATAATATTTATGTGAATTTTAGTTAGAACACCGTACCATCATGTAAAATTTATAACAGCATCAGATACAATGTATAATCAAAAAATTACAGACTGTGTTAATAATATTTATGTCAATAAAAATGGAAAAAACTCTAAAAATGATATTTGATAATGTGGCGTTTAATGAGTATTGAAACCATTTGTTATAAATATTCTTGGTGCTTGAATTCTGTGAAGAATTTTGTTATAGAAATAAATAAAGTACAATGTATGCACGTGAAATTGTTTTAAAATTTAAAAGTAGTTCTTCAACCATCTTAGTTTCCTGTTTATTATTTGTTATTATTATTACAAACAAAAAATAATCGAAAACAAAATTAGATAATTCCATTGAATTTTCATAAAAAAAATGCTGTCCTAGGATAATGGAGATGGGTGCAGCCATTGTTAAAACTGAGAAGTTAAGAAGGTAGTAGGTAGGGGAAATTTAATTTATATCTAAATGCAACCGTTACTAACGAAAAAACAATTCTGAGCAAGGTTCAAATGATAGTGTTTCTTTGTTAATAATATATATATCAACAGTGTTTTTTAAAAGGAAAATTAAATATCGAAAAATAGTAAAATTTGATAGACGCCCTTTTAACAAAACACTAACAATATGTGTCATATTATGGTAAAATAAATATACATGCATTATAATATTTACTTTAGTAATGTACCTATTTTCCCGTTTTTTTTTCAGGTTTTTCCCATTTATTGGGACTATTAGGAAAATCAAAAAATGACCTCCTTAAAGTACCACCACAGTCAGATTGGTTTTTAAAAAAAGTATTATAAATCAAAACAAAATAATAATCAGTAAATATTTAAACATATTTTTATAACAGTATTTTCAGGGATCGTCTACTAGAATTAAAATATATAGTTTAAAGTAGAATAATCCTAGGTTAAGAGCTACTAGCAAAAACTTTATAAAATATTTTGTATTCAGAGTGGAACAAGAAGATATTGTAAGTTTTATAATTAATTTTTTCATAATTATAAGTAAAATAACAACATACCTAAATCTGATGTGTATTAAAATAAAATCACATTATTTATCTCATTAAGAAAACAGGATACCCGCATATGCTGTCCCTATCTAAATGCAAATTTGCATCTTTAAATTTGATTAAAGGTCAATTCGCTCTAATATTAAAATTAACAGCAGGGTTGTTCCTTCTGAAGGAAAATTTGCTTTGTCACGTGGTTATTAGAATTCTTCTCTCTACAGCGTATACGGGTATAACATCCTCTTAAAAACTTTATTAGGAAGGTATATTACTTATTTGTTTTATTTTTTTTTGTTGTTACTTTAATCCAAATCTAAGTAAAAGTGATATAATTTATGGAACTTTTCTACTTTACAGAACACTTTTTTTTCCACAAGAAAAACTCTTTGTGCACACTCAGACAATTTTAATTTTTTTAAAAAAACCCTAGATTTGTTATGCAAAACCACATCGGGTAGATAACAGGGTAAAGTAACAAAGCATTATAGGAACTAGAGACCTGACGTTGTCACTCACTCACTTGATAATAACATAACACATATAATGTATATTGTATACTGATTTCTAAATCAAATTTCTAAGTCCAAGTCCCAATTCTGACTTCACCAATGTTTTCTTGGCGTATTAAACTACATAAGTTTTTTTTAAAAAAAAATGTCCAGTAAAGTAGAAATATACCTTATTTATTAAATTGTAACCTTATAACTAACCATGTGAGCATGTAATATCTTCATTGAACACCCACGACATACATTCTATATCATTTTTATTATCTAAAGAATCTGAATCATCGTGTTTATCTTTTTCTTCGTGACTGTTATCATCATCTGCATCATCTTTAAGTTCATATTCTGTTTTTACTTCAAATTCAGTTTTAATTTTAAAACTATCATTTTCTATGGCATTTTTTAATTTATTTTGTTCATTGTTTCTCTCTTCATTAGCTGCTAATTCATCATTAGCTTTTTTAGCAATAACTTTAGACATTGCTGTAAGCATTTCTATGAGAACTGATTGTAATTCATTTAAAGAATAACTAAATCCTGTATAGTCTGTAAGGTTTAAAATATTATATATTGAGTCTTTTTTGTAAACAAATAAACGAACAAGTTTCAAACATTCGTCGATAGAGTCCAAAGTGGTTCCACCCGTTACATTATCAGAATAGTTATTTTCTTTAGAACATGGGAATTTCTCTTCTTTTATTTTGTTTAAATTTGATGAATTGTAAACTGCAGACAATAAATCTGGATTGAGTGGAAGTGCAGTATTTGGAAGTATATCACGATTATCAGCATAATATTCAAACAGCTCCAGATACATTCGTCGCCAACTTTTTAATGAATCTTTTCCTACCCAGTAACTTGTTTCTTGGCTGCAAGACAAAACATAATAACAATTTTACATCCCAGCAATCATGTATTGTTTAAAATATACTGTCATACTAATACAAATACAACTAATACAACTATACAAAACTAAAATACAATTCGATTTCAAAATAATACATAAAAAAAACAATTATATATTTATCAATATAATAATAATAACTAAATATAAATGTATACTTTAAATCCTTCGAAGTGCAATTCTGTAGAATTGTGTTTATGGATTTGTTTTGTTCAGTTGTCAAATTCTTGGTGTACAACAAGGCACATTTGTTCCTTACACACTTCCAACATAAAGACAAACTTAGTTTAAGTCTTGGACCGCCATGATAAATTGCATAAAGTTTGTCAGCCTAAAAGTAAATTAATAATATTTAAGCAGTTTTTTTTTTTTCTTGAGTATTGATTTATACTTACGAGCTCTGTTCTGATGTACTTAGTTTCGTGCATTTTATCGGGATCAAGTAAATCATGCTTACATAATATTGCACGATTATTGATTTCCTTAACACTCTGGTTAGGGGTAATTTTAAACCAATAATTAAGCCACTGCAAGGATATGGCTTCCCTTTCTTCTTCTTTTAAAACAATAGAGTTCATCTCAGTAATTAAATTTAACATTTGTTCTACAAATGCTTTATCTTTATCTTCAACAAACTCTCTATTAGTTTTGATATTCAATATTGTACTTTCAAAACTATTATTACGAGAATCGACAAGATAATTTAAACGCGGTGACAGTTTCCAATTATATGATTCTGTTTTTAATTTTGTAACCATGCTTGTATGCATGTATACCAACATGTAAGCATTATTTGTTTGCAGCATACCTTTTTGAATCTTAGGAACTTTTATTACTTTTGAACCATTCACCTTAAACTCATCTTCAGTACACAAATTTAAACCCTTACCCTTGAGCTTTTCTACATTTTCATCATTTATTTTATACCATTCTTCAGCAGCGATATCTTTGATATGAGCTAAAACAGAAAACAACGGAATTTTTTTATTTCTGTAAATTTTCAATCAAATATTTTAAAAATACTAACCAACATAATGACCAGAATATGCGCTTGAACCTTTGTGTATTAGAACTGCGCACAAATTATACATATAACTATCCTTAGAAGATTCATCAAGTTGATTTGATAAATTTAAATATTGTGCCATATCTAATGTTTGTGAAAATTGTAAATACGTATTTAATTTTTTCTTTTGCATTGTTTGTCTAAAACAATGTAAACCATATTGTATAATACTATTAATATTCGATATAGATAAAAATAAAAAAAAAAATATATATATATACCTGTCATAAACAAAACGCATTAATTGAATATTTAGAACAGGGGGTAATGCAGTTAAACAAATTTTTCTCACAGCGTCTTGTTTACTGCCACAATGGTCGCAATAATATTGATCGTCTCCTGTGAGATGTTCTTCTTTCAAAAACTCTTGCAAACTATCATTTAATGTTTTATGACCTTTAATGTTTAAATCAAGTTCATAAAATGTCGAAGGACGTGTAGATTTAGTTTTACACTTCGAACAACTAAAATAATACAAAAATAATTTAAATTAACAATTTACAATAATTAATAACAATACATACGTAGTCACATATTTATATTCGCCCAGAAAATTGTCTTTCACCATGTCTCTGACAGAAGCATCAGATTGTGTACTAAACTTGTTTTCTAAGACCGATAGGAACAAATTGGAAAATTCCTAAAATTTGAAACAGTAAATAACTCAGGATGGTTGTAATAACATTTTGAAAAAAATAACTAATTAATTAAAAAATTTACATGAGCATCTTGCTGAAGAGCAGTATTGATTCTTAATGTCTTAATAAAGTCTTCAGGATCTACTGACCGCTGCTTACCAAACTGCATTAAGGCAAATACAAGTTGCAAATGTCCAACACTAGTTTCTGGAGAATATGAATTTTCTGTAAAAAGTGATTTATTTTGTCTTTCTGTTGAATCTTCTTCAGGCTTCCAATTAAATATTGCTTTTCTGTAAATTTAAAGAAAAAAACATTAATACTTGCATCAGTGATGAGAAAGAACTCGTTCATATTGTGTTAACTGAACATGAAAGAGTTTAATTTTCAAGAAATCAACTGGAACATTTTTTGTTTGATCTACGGTTAAAATTTATGATGGTCAAGTATTTAACAAACTGATATCAAAAAGATATCAATATTATCTAAAAAATCATGTAAATAAATTATCACGATAAATTTAAAACTAATAACATGTCAATAGAAAAAATATATAAGCTTACTTTTAACTCAAAAAATCATAGAATCAGGTTAAAAAATTTGATTAATAAATTAGATAATTCAAAAGTTTAAAAAGTCCTAAAAATTTTAATATTTTATAAATCAAAGTTAAGTTGCTTTGTAAAATAAAGAAATCAAAATTCTGTCTCAAAAAGTGGTTCCTACTTAGAAAAAATATATTTTACTGTACATGCATATTTATAATTAACAATAACAATTTTAGAGGTAATACAAATTAGTGTTACTAAAAAATAACAACCAACTAAAATACAAAATTCAAATTGAATAGCCCTATTCAAAAATATTGATTATTTCCAATTAGTAGTAACACTATATAAAATTCAATCTTAGTTCAATTTAATGAATTTACACTAGTTCATATTTATTATTATTTATATTATTATTTAATGTCTGAAAATTGAATTTAAATTTCACATTTTTAAAAAGAACTTTCCCATCACTGACTTACATACATAATAATTGGCTGTCACAATTTCAGAATTCAAATATTTCTACACAATATTATTCTATTAAATTAAAATAAAAAACGTTTTTAAAGATAAAATCTGTTTTTACCTAAAGTTTATGTTATGAAACCATAATTGTAATAAACTATTTATATAACATGTTGCACCCAAGTTTTTCAATCCCACAAATGTGTTATTTTGTCGTCGTTCCAACTCTGGATCTTCATAATCAGTTACTGGAGTGCGCACTTTATCTTGGAGCCACCGTTGTTCACCAAGTCCCGAAAGACAGTATGGGTTGTTTTTACAATTACGACTAAAAATAAAACAAAAATACATGTTAAATATAATAAGCATTATATTATCATTAATATTTAAAATATATTATTATTTTTATTCAAATATTCACCACTTTTCCATCATTCAATCTCTTTATTCATACAATATTTTGTATTAATATCTCCCCAAATAATCCCCAACCACTTGTTTATTAGTGACCTATTTCTCCGCCCTAAACGTATTAAAAATTTTTTTTTTTTAATAGTTCACCTACTATCATTGGTAGTTTTATACAAACTAAAATACTAGAACAATTTAATTTTTTAACTGCTCGTCATAGTAACTTATATTTAAGGATCTTTCATTCTTATTTATGAATATTTCTGTTTGAGACCCACTTCATTCCAATCTAATTGTCTATTTGTAAATATTACATAACATCCATGAGAAGCAGAGCTTTGTAACTAGCATAAATAAGATATACAGGACTAGTAAAGAGCATATTACTCCCGGTCATGTAGTCTCTTGGTCACTTATTTTATTTGCATGTGACAATTTATTGGTTACAAATAAAAAACTAAAATTAAAAAAACAATTGTGATGTAAACATAACATATGAGTATAAATATTTCGCATAGTAATTAATCAACAAATCGAATATAATAAAAATAAATAAATAAGGTTAAAAAGTGATGAATAAATTATAGGTGGACTGATTTTTTAGCCAGATAAAATGGTGACCTTTTAATTGGTCACTGACTTTTAACTTTGGCGCATAGTCGAAAGCTAGCCGGCTAGTACCATAAGACGACATAAAAAAGCAGTATCAGTTAAAATAGCACAGATAGCAGACTATAATCAAATTTAAAAAATGATGATATAGCCATAACAATATTTCTAGACTGTTGTGATGAAACTTTGATATGTTGCTATCTATAAACATAGTCAGTGTAATAAAAATAGTATCAAAATGACGAAATATTACCCAATGCATTACTACTTTGGTGTACACTATAGTCTGACTATATGCTAACAACCACCAGAACACACTAACAAATTTTCCTTCAAAAAAGATACTAAGTACACTTGAATTTTGGTACAAGATTTCTGATATAAAACATAACTGGAACTAAATAAATACTTGATAATTAAATCGCTGATGCCATCAAATTTTTGGTTTTTCGGTTTTTCTCAATAATTATAAAAACTGCTCAGAAAATCTCAGTTTAACTTATGGTCAATATAAAAAAAACTATGTCATTTAGATTGAAATAATTTGTGTTTAAACACTAATAACAAAATGTAAAGAAGAGAATATTTTGTTATTTTTATTCAATTACAATTTCAGTTAGGTAGGTAATTTTGTGATATATTGTCCATTAAATTAGACTGAGACAATAGATACTGGTGTGCAGGTATGGCGTCCTATTTGATGTTATAATTTGTTTTCCTTAATGTTAGATTTACAGAGCTGGTCATTAAATTATAGAAGAATAAAAAATGGCTAGAGTGGAGAAAGGGTTTTAAAAGATGTATAAAATGTGTAAGGACTGGAAACAAAAATGATACTTTATTTACCCCAGTCACCATTTCACATGTAATCTAGATGAGCACAGTTAAATTGTTAAATTTGTTGAGTTACATGTGCAAGGACATAATATTTATAGTATACGTTAATTAAAACTATTATCGGCAATCATGACGTATTTATTGTACAAGATATATATAGAAATTGATGAATATGGTTACAAGAAAATACTACAACAGTTTGTATTAGACAGTACAAAAATTGAGATTTGGTTTAATAATAATTGGTATAGACGGTAACTGTGGAGACAATTATTATTAGATTACAACAAATGAGTGGGTGGGTGGACAATTCAACCAATGTTTTAGTCACAAAATAAGTCGCGTTGATGAGCACAGTGCACTTTATTTTTAATAAACCAGGAAAAAATATTAAAATGCATGTAAAAATATTTCAAATCAAAATAATCAATGGCATCATATTTTTTTCGAGATTATTATTTTAAGAACCATTATATGTTAAAGATCATTGAAATAGAAACCAGTGGCATATTTGAGGAGCGGCGATGGGTGGATCGCCTCTCCTTGGAATTTTAGATTCTGAGTGGAATGAGGAATGTACAATGATGTTTATTTTTTTATGTGATCACATTTTCTACCAGAAATCATACTCCGATTATCAAGTATAGTAGCTTTTCTGAAAGGAAATTTTCTCTGGATGGTACTATAAAGTGGTTATTTTTTGAAAATTCTCATTAATATTCGAGATAATGATGAAAACCTCGATCTTTAGGTTAAAAAATATTGAAAGATTAAAAATAAGGTTGTCTTTGACAACCGTTTTTATTTATTTTTTTGTTATTATTAAGTTTTTATTATTTTAATCTTTTTTAAACAATTATTATTGTCATGGAAACGCACATTGTTTTAATCATTTTACTATAATATGACATAGTACCATATATTGTATTGTAGAAAAAGCAACATAATCAACTGAACTCGGCTCAGAATCGTTTTTTTCGTTAGCACTGGTTTATCGTTGATTACAGTTATATATTAAATTCCCGTCTGTAGCCTACCTTCCCACCTACAGTGGCTGCACCAACGTGCGAAGTATGCACGTCCTTTTTTTACCGATTTTTCAATCACGGCTATAGCCTATAGGCAATAAAATAATATAGTATTTATAACCGTGTTATTCATTATTTCTTTGGTAATTTTATCGACGTTACCAAAAAGCAGTGATATTATCAATGTGGAAGTCCAAACAGTAGTTATCATAGATTGGTTTGTAGGAAAAAAAAATGATTAAAATTGTTGTAAATATTTTTGTGTATAATTGTTCGACATGAATATATTATGTTACGGCCGTTACGGGTAAACGCCGAAATCATGCAAATCTCACAAATACCCGGGAAAAACGCGAAATGTCCACGATACTTGGGCAAAATGTCATATATCGGTTTTTTTGGAAACAAATCTATATAGTGGTGACTTAACATCATTTGGGCAAAACTATATAGTCCATAAATTTCAATTTTTCACATTTCTGAAATTTGCCCAGTTTTTAATCGTAACATATGTTCATTTTTTTTTTTCTATATATATTATTAACTATATTTTATACCTATAAACCGATTTTTTTTAATTGTCAAAAAGAGGAATTATAAAAAAAAAAAATGATGGCTAACTTTTTTTTTGGGAGACGAGGAAACCCCTCCCAATATTTAATGGTGTATTACAATTTCTTGAACCGCTCCCTCCTCGATTGAGCTCCAGATACGTCACTCATAGGAACTATGAATTATCACATTATCATTTGTTTCTTTTTTTGAAATACGTATTTTTAAAGTAGTCCGTTCGTAATAAATAAGTATTAAATTAATAAAAGTAAGAAAAAAAAAAAAATAGAAAAAATAATTTACACGAACAATTAACAAAAATAAATTGGTATATAAAAATACGGGCATACTTCAGGTGTGATAAGTAAGCCACTGTAGTAGGAGAGATGTTGAAAAGATAGGATATAGAAGAAAATTTAATGTATATCTGGAAGCAACGATTAATCATTGATAAAAAAAAAAAAAACGATTAAGAATGGAGTTCGGTTACACATGTTTTGAAAATTTTATATTACACTCAATTTTTTTATTTTAACACAAAATACGATTTATAATGAATGTCCTGTCAAATTCTCAAGCATTTTTGTTTAATTTTATCCTATGGAATAAAAATTACGTAAAAACTCGCAAAATGAAATGTCTATAAATAGCTCAAAAATGGCACAAACGTTTCGAAAATGTTACCATGTCAAGAAAATGCAAATATAAATTTCTCGTCCAAATTTCAAGTCTCTATAAATATTTTTAACTGAATTATATCAAAACAAATCTAATTTAAGCATTAATAAAAGCATTATTTTCGTAAATTTTTCCCGTTCTGTCTACGTTTTGTTTTCGGTTTTGCTTAACTATTGAAAAACTACACTACAAACTTAACCACTAATTAGATTAAAATTGCAAAAACAATTTTCTATTGTCGTTTTTTTTTTATTAGAGCAATATTTCTGGTAGAAAACACAAAGTGTAAACATTTAAAATAATGAACTAGTAACGCCGTAAATTTGTCACTTTTAATTTTTGGTTTTTTTTTTTTTTTTTCCCCAATTATTATGAAAACTACTTGGCAAATCAAAATACGACCTCCTTAAAGTACCAGCTAAATAGGATTTCCTTTCACAATAGATACTATCTACACTCGCTACATCAGAGCCACAGTTCTGGCAGAAATTTTGTACACAGTTTAAAAAAATAAAATAAACGTCTTTGTAAAACCAATACATTCCTCGCTTCGCTCAAAATCTAAAATATTCAAGTACCTAAAAAACTAATAAAACTCGATGTATTATATTAAATCGATACATAAAAAAATAAAAATGATAAACTATAAATCAATCGACTTTAGGTCTTTTATCACAGGTTAATTAATGGTACAAAACATTTTTCAATTCGGGTTAGAATACTTGTAAAACTTTTGAGTTATTTTTGCCGTTCCTTGTGACGCGGATTATTTACTGCCACTAACAGCAATCGGCGAAAAATAATAAACCGAAAAAAAAAAAAACGACAGAAAAACAGATGAGAAAAAAAAAACAACGAAATCGTTTCGGGTTCCTGTCATACCTTTCATTGCGAATTTGATCTCGTCATAAAAGGCTGTAAGCGACCGATTGCAAAACTATTAACACTGTATTTAAAAAAAAATAACGTATTATTATCATTATTTTTTTTTTTTTTTTCTGTTCCTAACGTAATTATAACAACGCTTTTTTTTTTTGGGAAACACTACACGGATTTTAAATTATCAACAACAACAATGGACAATTAATATGGAAATGAACATATTTAATTTCTTAAAATAAACACCGGAATAATATTATATCATTTCGGGGGAAATAATGTAACGAATTCTATACAGATCTTTAGAAAAACGATAATAATATGATGGGAAAACCGATTTGCGCAAAACCAGATACGCGTCGATAGAAATTATTTTCGAATAAGTAGTTCAGATAGACCGAATTTATCGGAAACGAAATAAATTGAACAGCGTGATAAAACCCCCTAGCCAGACGAAATATGCCGATGGTACTAAATTCGCTACTATACCAGCTGTGTTTAAACGCAATTGAGGGAGGCGACGAGTTTCCGTCTTTGTCTTACACAACACGTGCCACATACAGGGATTTTAAACGTTTAATTGATTTAATAATCAAAAGTGTTAGTAAACTATAAATACGATCTACGTTTTGTAGAAACCTAAGCGACCGATATTATTATACCCGCTGACCGGTATTCCCCGGTTCTCCCGGAATCGTTCAGAACGGTGAAAGTATTAATCGCCGACAGTGGTTTATCGTCGTAATAAATCGTAATGAACGCATACGATTTCAACGGCTTTCCGCCTACAACTGCAGTGACGCGCATCGGCAATTTTATTATTGTCGCTAATTGTGTTTGGTTTCTCGGGGACGCGATACACAAAGCTGTTCGCGTGCGACGCACGAGAGATGGCGTTGCGCGCAGCGTATCTCCGCCGTCGCGAAATAATAATTATTTGTCAACGTTTTCATAACGGAAAAACAGTTTTACGCGAAGCAAAACCGTTCTTTTTAATAATTATGATAGATCGATCATTTTCTTTTTTCTTTTTTTTTTTCATAAGGAGAAAATTGTCTGTGACGAAGCGGTTTCCGTTATCCAATAATTTTATATATATAAACAAAAAAAACTTAAAATGTTTATGAACTTTAAAAATTAATATTATTTAATCTTTTTGTACCAGCTAAAAAATGGAAACGCCACGTTGGCTACAGTTCTTCTAATAAAAATTCTCGACCTATCATAATTATCAACAAAATGGTTCTGTTACTCGACAACTATGTTTTTACGCACAAATTACGAGTGTATCGCGTCCTCTGGAGGGGAACGGAAGCGAGGAGCGAGTTCCTGTGTTTGTCTTCTGTCACAACACGCGAGATATAGGGACTTAGACGCGTTTTATTTCCAACGTACCGATTGATCTATAAAAAAAAATAGTATAGTGAAGCGATAAGAAATCTGAGAGCAGATTCGGATTTGTCGTGAAGTCTACGTGAGATCTTTTTTTTTAATTTAAATTTCTCAAAAAATTAAAAAATTCCAGTTTTCTATCGCTCAATTATTTAGTACGGCTTTTTTTAGAATTTAAGGAGATAAATTCAAAAAGCGGGAAAGTCGATCCCGAGTAGACTTTACGACAAATTCAAATTCCGTTTCCGGAATTCTTATCTCGGTTCGTCGGATCAATTCGTCGGCGCGTTGGAATTACAGCACGTCTAAATCCCCGGCGTCTCGCGTGTTGACAACAACACAGGACGGGTACAGAAACTCGCCGCCCCCGGTCCAATTGACGTTAAATATTCTATTGTAATTTACATTGAACGTACAAGAGAAGAGAAGAAAAACAAAAAAAAAAATACAATAATAATAAAAACGAATAAAAAAAAAAAGTCCGGCCAATCGACGTTCTATTCTCGGTTATCGCCAAACAGGCCCGGGCGTGTTATCGGCAGCGAAGTGACCGCCGCTTCGGACGACCGCCGGGTATTGTTTCTTTCGTATTGACGACGGAGGACCGTCAAATATTATTTTAATTTTACGATCGGGCAACGCAAGTTTGTTTACAATTTACAAATGAAAAACGTGACGCGCGCACGGCGCAATATTATTAACAATAATATCGCTGCTCGTTAAGACGGCGGCGGCGACAAGTTGATATTTTCGTGCGGCGGGGTTTGCCGATCGCACGATCCGGACGTTGGCGGCGGCGGCGGGGGGGGGGCGAGGAACGAGAGAAAACGTTATTATTGTGACGCGGGCACCCGTGTTTAATTGCACGAAACAAGAGGCACTTTGGTTTTCGGCTTCGTCCATTCTCGACGGCAATAACAATATTCGGTCAACGGGAACAACCCTGCGCAATGGGAAAAATACGTTTTTCGACGATTTCGGAAATGACAAAAATAACATTATTGCCCCCGTTCCCGAGAACGAATAATACGTCGTTCGTATTTTCGCCGCCACGGTCACTCCGCGGTATGCGACATCCGTAATCGTACCTGCCCGCGGGTACCAACCAATCGGGAATAATTATTGTTCGCGTCGCGGAGTATAGGAATAACTGAGAACGTTCCACGATTATATCCCCGTTGATTCGAACGAACGCCTAGCGCGACCGAGTGGTTAATAATAACGTCGAATTTGGGTCCGAAAACGTGTTTTTTTTTTTTTTTTTCGTTGCGTTTTAGGATTACCGATTCAACGACACCGCTCCGCTCGAAACGGGACGAACGGAGAAAATATTATTTTCCCAAAAGTGTCGTGATTATTTTCATGGTTCCTAGTCGAGTGGTTAACCTAAAAAACAAAAATACGGACAATGTACTTGTCGGAGAATTGGGAAATCACCCTTCTGCGCGATGGGTGGGCCACTATATTGCAGGTGAAAAGTTGGGAAGGTGGGATATGGTGAGGAATTTAATGTATATCTGTACGCAACGATTTATTATTGATAACGAAAAACGATTTTGATCGGAGTTCGGTTATACGTGTTTTGAAAGTCCGTATTATTTAAGATTTTCATCAAAATTTGGTACTTATTAAAATGCGTATACAAAAAAAAACGAATACTACAAAACAATTCAACATTAAACTAATTTTTTTTTTTTACCACAAGTTACGACTTATAATAAAACTCCTATTAAATTTTCAAGCATTTCTGTTTGGTCTAACAATTGATATCCACGGAGTACCTACCGAATAAAAATTACGTAAAAAACTCGCAAAATTAAAATGTCTATAAATAGCTCAAAAATGGCACAAATGTTTGGAAAATTTGACCAAGTCTAGAAAAGGCAAATATGAGTTTTCCGTCAAGTCAATACGAATATTTTTAACTGAATTACAACGAAAAAAAAAAAAAATTATAAATAATAAAAGTATTATTTTCGTAAATTTTCCGTTTTTCTCGAAATTATTATGAAAACCCCGCTTGGAAAATCAAAAAATGACTTCCCTCAAATACCGACTAGATAAAATATCCTGTCAGTAAAGGCGCTACGCTTGAAAATCGGTGCAACATTTCAGGTAGACATTTCTTACACAGTATGAAAACAAATTTTTAAAAAACATTAACGTTATTATAAAACTATTCTAAAACAGACGTGGTGCTCCCGTGTAATTTTAATTGTTTCGATAAATAGGACGGCCCACGGTTAAATAAGTGATGGCCAAACTATGTCTATCCGTTATTCTTAATTTCAGCGATTGTATAGAATTTTTTTCGGCCCACCGTGGAAATGTTTACCCGTACATCCCCGACAAAAGAATGTTCTGCCACCACTGACCGTTTAATACAAATTTGTCCGAATTAAAAATATTCCGACGAGCCCGTAAATTAGTGGTTCCCAACTTTATTGTTATTTTATGCTGCCTTTGTAGGTTTTTAAAAATCTCTCGCCTCCCTTCCCCTTTTAACAAACATGATAATCAAAAAAAAAAAAAAGGTTATCATGGTATCGATAAGCAAAGCAAACAAATCCTATTATTGCTTGAAATCTTTATCAATACTCAATCACCGATCAATTATTAAATTATTAAATTGTAATTTTTTCCCTAAACTGTAAAATACAAATTTTACTCCGTGATCAGTGATCACTTGGGCAGTGGTTTCTCAATGGAGAGCCATTGAGAAACTTTACAGTAAATATTTAAAAAACCGGCAGAATATTTGAAAACGTTTACCATGTCTAGAATGAGATAATTTATATTAGTTCAAATTCATCGACCAAATATTATTATTTTATTTTTATATTTTAAACAGACCTATAAAATGTCAATGTTATAAAAGTAAACTTTTAATAAATAACTTATATCATTTTTCTAAATTTGAGTACCAATAAAATTGGTTATGTACAACAAAAACGAAGGGACATGGTACGCACTAACCAAATGATGTTTCTGACAAAAACAAGATTTTCGCCAACTAAGCCTATAAACCACAAGCAGCTTTTTCAGTCAAGCCAATCCAAATTGCTGCAGCTTTTTGGAACAGAAAGCAATGGCAGTGGTGGCTATATCAAAAGATACAACAGATGCTCACTTAAAAAGAACTAATACCCAATACCTACCTATATTTTGGTTAACCGAATATAATTATTTACTTAAATGAATGTTACTTAAGGTTTTTATACAAGTTATAATGTGGAATATAAGATTATGACACTATGACAGTAGAAATACTAGTAAAAATAAATTTTATATTGATCAGATTTAATCAATGTTATAAATGTAAAATATATTATAAATTTGTTTGTTTTTAGGTACAAATTATTTAATGCGTATAAGAGCAAAGTGCAAAGTGCACATAGTTTGTCTTTTTTATTTAATATGTTTGAAATTAACTTTTTAGCACATATAATGCCGATAACTTAATGCTACCGATAAATTGAGCAAATGAAATCATATTATAGTAGAGTACAAAATATTGACAGATAAATATTCTGCATCTATTTTCTTTTGCTTTTACATTTTTTCCCAGCTATTTGAGGTCATCCATCTTGGTCCTCTATATCACTCTTAATCAAATATTTGTGTCTCCATCTCTTTCAAAATAATTTCTTTACAATCATAAAACTATTCTTACAACCTCTGTAAATCGTTTCTTCTCATCAAAATAATATGACCGAACCATCTTAATCAACTATCGTCTCTCATGATGTCAATTACCTAAATCAGGGGTTCTCAAACTGTGATATGCATACCACTGATGGTACGCAGACAAATGAATGGTAGCAGTTGCAAGAATGAATTAATATATATTTGTATTTATATTACCAATTGTTTTTAATAGATCTAGTATTTATATTTATATTTCCTTTATATATATTTTTCATTACTGTATAGATTTGACACCTACACATTTGTTGGTATGAATAGTGTACATCCTTATCAAAAGCAGATACTTTTTAAAAAAAAAAACACAGCTTTTCTCAACTGGTGTACCGTAACACATTGATGTGCTGCGAGGTCTCCATAGTTGTTTCGTGAAATGTCATGGATATTAACAATAAATGTTTTACGTATGATTTCACAAATAAAAATATTTAATATTTGTAATACAGTAAAATATTATTTTATGAGTTTTTCTAACCTAAATAAACACCCAATTTTAAGTTATTCGATAGTAGGTAATTTACTGATATGTACAATATTACTTAGCTATTAATATAATAAAAGCCCAATATCAATAAAGCAGAAAACATAACATAGTGTGTCATGATTAAATATAGGTTAGAATTAGTGTGACATGAGGTAAAAAAGTTGGGAAATGTTAATCTAGACTCATAGATATTAAACATAATATGAATGCGGTTTTCCTATAATACATGCATATACATTTTGCTGCCAACATTATAAAAAGCTCCCAACAGAATGTTCCATGCAACAAAAAAAGTTGTAAAGAGAAACAAAGTGATATGATCAATTATATATGATAAATACATATATACAGGCTGTCCTTTGAAAATCTTTGAAGATAATAAAGCTAATCAAATTCTGTTTTTTTTTTTTTTTTTCATACATTACTCACAGGGATGAAGAGTATAAATATTTATTTTTAAATTCAATTTTTTTTTTTTAGTAAACAAAAATTTAAAAAAAGACTTTATTTTATTACTTTCAGAAAATGTTAAGATAGCCATTGTGTAAGGTATATTTTTCTGAAAATTTTAATGTATTAAACATTTATATCCAATGAATATTTTTTAAGCAACAGCAGTTTTAAATTCTACTAATCCGTGTGAAAACCGATGTTAACTAGAGAATAACCTACCCGCGTTAGGCGATAACATCGGTTTTCACACGGATCCATATGTTTTTACGCTATTTAGTTTCAGTTTAACTAAATTTTAATACCCGATTGATTTGATACAGCTTCAATAAAAAAAAAAAAAAAACATTTTTAATAAATAGGTAATGGGCAACGTTCGACAAAATTTCAATATAGGTAAGTACCTGATAAACAGGGTGTCCCACTGTGATATACCCATTGTAATATCTTCAGAGATTATTAAAAAGGGTATATCTTCGAGGAACACCCTGAATGGATACTTAAACGTAAGTCATTTTCACATTTGCTACCAACAAATTTAATTCAAACCGGGTGCGATAAATTGCCGTATTCTAAACATGAACCCATTAATTAATAATTTAGTTAATACGAGTTCTCCAAGATTTTGAATAAACCATAATAATATACCTATTATAATTGAATTGTATTTCGTCACGCTATCTAGTGGTCGACAATCGTGTCGGGTATGTCGGCTTACAATGCCGTATAATACATACGAATATTTAGCTCGATGCCCGTGTCTGATGCCAAGTACTCGTTTAAAAATTACATAATTTTACGTTTTCGACTCACCGACAAGCAAGGGGTTTGCATTTGGGAAGGCCTATGCGATAGGCTTTGAGTACGTGATCGTGGTCCAAGTCGTTGGGATGTATGTTGTCGGCCCACGACCACTGGTTCCGTTTCTCGAGATCCTTTTTTTTGGACATGACGTTCGCGACTTCCACATGCGACGGCGACCAAGGCCCGAAACTACAGTGACGTTGCCGCGTCGTCCCGCGGTGCGCTGCACGCGAGTGGGCCCCGGGTCGAAGAGCCGAACCAAACTGCGGGCAAAAACAAACAAAACAAAAGTCGTCAACTGTGGTCCGGGGTACTTCGCGACGGAACACCGACTGACGTTAATGTTCCCGTCGGCCGTCCGTCACGCACAACACCCGCCACGGCAATCAACAGCGTCCAGTGTCGAGTGGCCGCGGGAAAACTCGCGGGAAAAATATCAACGCAATATACTCACGCGTAATTATCGCTTTGAAACGACGAACGAATATCCACCGTTCGTTAAACCACAACGTAGACGGACTTTCGGCGGCGGCCCAGCGTTATAGTAGACGGCCGTACGCGTATATAAATTGTACATATGCAATAATAATAATAATAATAATAATAATAATAATACGAAACGTAATACTTTGTACAGAGTTAATATTTGCCCGGAACGCGCGATAATCAACTAATGGATGCGAAAAATAAAATAATACCTACATGGACAATAATACAATATCATTTGATATTCGGTACGCTGTTATCTAGGGGTTCCCAACCATGTGCGCATGCGCCCGCCGCCGTGCCGGCACATTCGCGGCGACAACGGGCAATCGCAGTGCAGCCGCGCGCCAGCGGCGTTATCGGTTCAGCGCCGGAATGCCCGGCCACACCCGAGGCCCGGCGGCGCCAATTCCGCGGTTCGCTCCTCGTTAGAAACAGTGGCGTTCTCGGGGATCTCCAATGGGCTGTCGGTAATTTCTAGTGAAGTATGCAAGGGGCTGTCGGCGCACACTGCTCTGGTTATGGCGTTTAATATTATTTTCAACAGTTATAATATGAAAAAAAAAATAATAATAAAATAACAACACAAAATCCAATGCGCTTTTTATTTTTAATAATGTTTTTGTGTAACATTACACATTTATATTGTAATTGTAAATGTACAATATACGACGCGACAATGAATTTTCACATGACTCACGAATTTAAAACCCAATTGATTGCAACAAAAAAACAACCAACGGGTAGGGGTTTAACCTCCACGAACCCCGCCTCTCCCCCCGTGGTACGCCAATGATAATAAATAATAATAATAATGCCATGTTCTTAATTCTATTGATGTTTTTTTTTTCCAACTGTGAAAGGTTTCAATCTCAAAAGGTATTAACTTGTACAATACCAGGTGATCCATTTAAGTAGGTAGGTACACTCACTACCTCGGAAATGTTAACATTTTTCGGAATTTTTTTCTAGAACATTTAAGAAAGAAGCTGCTCTACGATTTTGTACTCGTGCTGTTTATTGTCACCCTTATTTTTGGGGGTAAGACCACTACCTACTTTTGATTTTCAAATTGCAACCTTTTTAAAAATTCCATACATAGACGGAGTAATAGTTAAAATATATTTTAGTGTTGAAATTTTTGATTTCGGTCAAACCGTCGACGATATATACCACTTTTAATTTTAGGTTGGAGGAGAGTAGTGGTGCATTATCAACGCGCCGCGCACCGTACCGCCTCCCAAATGATACTCCACTTCTCTCCGCCAACGCAAACTTAAAAGTGGAATATCTCGTCAACGGATTTACGGAAATCAAAAATCTCAACACTGAAATTTATATTAACGAATACTCCGTCTATTTATGGAATTTTCAATAAAGGTTGCCGTTTGAAAATCAAAAGTAGGTAGTTGTTTTACTCCCAAATATAAGGGTGACGAAAAATAACACGAGTATAAAATTGTAGGGCAGTTTGTTTCTTAAATGTTCTAGAAAAGAGTCCATCCGTACGATCGAGAACGAAGTCGTTAAGCCTTTGCAGAAGGCTTAACACCGGCATGGGGCGTTGGTGATGACGTGTATTTCGAAAGGGATATCTGGCCAATTTACAACCGGTCTTGTTGGGGAGGTTGTGTTCGTTTTAATGTTTTCACGTCTCCTAGCAGCAATGCCGGAGGGCCGTCTTGAGAGACGCTTGGAGACTCTCGTGTACGAGATGCCCAAAGGGTAATTAAAAATACTGACACCGATATGTATTGAAAGTAATACTCCATATATTTATAGAATTTTTAATATAGGTTCTCATTTGAAAAATCAAAGTCGGTATCACCACAGGATACTTTTTAAATCTTATAAAAAATCTAAGTATTCGAAAATATCGGCTTTAATAACTACACTTAAAAGTTCCGCAATTTATGCAAAATTTAACCAAAAAAATGGGGTGAGCACGCTCAGTGAATCACCCTGTATGTATATTTTTTTTTTAAATTTTAGTATGCATATTATCAAAAATAAAAGATTTTTCGAACTTTAGTCAGTAAATTTGTATACTAATACATAATAATATTATGTAGTAAAAATAACATAAATAATCTTTCACAAATACTTTTCGGATCTATCTTGTTTTCCGGCGAAAAAATAAACGAGACAGCTCCAAAGACGTTACATTTCCTGTACGGGTCACTGGAATTGTATCGTATTTGAACAGACTTGCATAATTATACGCGCAATAACTGTTTTTATCAGATAACGTTTAAAACCGAATTTTAAAGAAAAACCGGAGTCGTCTCGTTCTCGCATCAATTATTATGGTGTAAAATACAAATACGCAAAAGTTGAATTGTATTGTAGAATTTCAACAAAACGTCAAAGTGACTTAATTGAAATATTGCATATAACGTCATCGATTGTAATTATCATTGGTCCCTGCGATATGCAAGTTACAAAGGCGGCAGAGGAAAAACGAATTCGCCGTGTATGTTATAATACAAGTTATATACAAGTTGTTAGTGTTTTTTTTTTTTATTAGTTTTTTATATCGGCTGCGTATAACAACCGTAACACGTTAGTCGTTACGTCCCAGCCTTATCGATGGATAGCCAACTAATAATAATAATTTCGAGGACGGCTGTTCAAATGTCTGCAACCGCGGCGGTGTTCTGCAGGTGCTCGACCAAGTGCAATCCGTACTGCGTGCGATACATTGTAACGTTGGTATACGTTGTACAGCAAACAAATATCTGCGACGGCATTGAGGGAAATCGTCGGAAAAAAAACGCCACAAATTCCTGCCAATATTATTTCGAATACACGTTAATGTATGTTAATTACACGTATATTATAATATATCGTTATTGACAACATTATAATATAGTTGCTTGCAAATCTGCCGTTCTTTATCTGTATATTGTAGCACAATGGAATGTTCAACAACACGTATCGCGGTATTTCTGTTATGGTGCTGTTATTATAACTACGGTGTTTACGCGATCGAAAAACTATTTCAACGGAACGATGTTGAACGGAAAATTGAAATATTGGAAACGATCGTGAACAACGAAATTTGGTGGAAGTTAATATGCAATCGGAACATTTTATTCGACGGTGAATTGGTCAACATGAAAGACGTATGGAGGAGACTCTTAAAGTGTCGTACTGCAGTGGTGAACGTGAGTGAACGTAATAGCACGGAAAGTAATGTCACCGTGTTTAAGGATTTGTTGAGGGTCTCGAAATCAATATACACCGCTTTAGAATGCGAGTATTCGAATGTTATCGTCGATACGCTGAAGCTCTTGTTTTACGTCGGCGATTATTTCCTTTATTTAAAAGATCATTTGGCGAAAATGATATATAACTTGTTCTCGTTCAGAGATCTATATCCGAGTTTAAAGCATGCCGACAATACGTTTCTGTTGTCATTGGTATCCGTCTATTTGGGCGTTCAAATGAATACGCCAGAGCCGAGAAAAACGGTAGTCGCTCGAATGATCAATTTGATCGAACGTTTCCGATGTAAATACTGCGAGATATCGGATTATGATTATTATCATTATGAAAGCGAATTCGAAGACGCGGCGAAAACATCGGTGTTTGAGGAATTACAAGACAGGCTTGAACGTTTGTCTGAAGAAATAGATTTCGGAATGCTGCAGCAATCTAATGGAAAGCCGACATTCGTTAGCGAAATGTACGATCCCAATGTCATAATGATGTCGCATGTGTTTGCGATATATCCGGCAATCGAAAAATTAACAGTGAAATGGTTCGGCAATAAGCCTGTGGCGCTATACGACGTTGCTAAATGTGTCATAGGACGTTCGCAAATCAGAGACGTGTACAGATACTATATGTTATTCGTCGGCATGATAAAAGATTTTTTTTGTCTGCGATTTCACCGGGTAAAGAACAACCGTTCGATGTTTGAAAGCGAACTGGACGCTTTCGACGTGTATTTAAGGCGAATAGTGCCGGCTAATTATCCGCCGCATTTATTGCGTTCGGTGAAAAAAATAAGACGCTCGGTGTGGGGCGATCTGGACGCCGCGAAAATGAAAAAAGCAACATCAACGAGTATCAGAAAAATCACATTGTTTAAAACGTCTCGGACGGATTACGGCGGTGATGCACCAGTGCGCTTGTCGAGAGAAACGATAGACCTTTGCGCACGCGACACGGTAATCGTTGATGACGACGTGTCGAAAGCGTTTATAGAAGAGACAGAAATGTCGGAGTTCGTTCAAACGGTAATCGGAAACGAGCCTATTTTCGTATCGACCGTCATCGAAATGTTTCACCTGTTTTCGAGCGAACCGAACACGCTTGAATACCATCACATTTTCAAAACGGATTCCCGCCGGAAAAACGAGGTCAAGCTCGAGTGCCCGCAAATGCCGAAAATCCGAGAAACCCTGTTTCTGGTGCGATCGTCGATCGCCGCCATGCACCAATCGGAACACCACGTGAAAAAAACCAACGGTCCGCATTTGTCCACGTTGCTCTCGATTAAACTTCTCGTCCGGAATCTAGTCCTCGTACTGGAAAACTTTAACGACCACGACGAATCCTTCGCAGAGATCATCAACATTTTCGCGCCGCTCGCCATCTACGTCAAAAGCCACCGGTACTCGTCGTTGCAGTGCATCGTGCTGAAACAGTATCTACTGCTGACCTTGAACGCGGTAGAAGGTTACGAGCTGAACAATTGCAACGGCTACGGGGCGCCGGTACCGTACAACCTCGACATGTACAAAACCATATTGGACGACGAACACATGTACGTGCCCGCCGGTTCCAAAATCGTAATCACTCCCGCCGATTTCGATACGCGTTACATAACGCGACGGATAACGAAAATCACAAAAGAAGTGGAACAATTGTTCCACGTTAGCAGCACGGATGACGATTACGTGGACGACAGTCTGTCGCTGGTCGACAAATTAGTTCCCAACGCGTATTTCCAATACTACGACAGTGAATTCAATTTGACGACCGTTTTCTGGGACGGAGTCGAGGTGCACGTCAATAACGTGAACACGAGCGTCACCCGCGACATAATCGATGTCGGCCATTTGATCCGGTTTCAAATATTCAAACTGAAATTACTGATTTGTAACGTTTTCAGAAAAATGTTATTCGTTACCCGGCACGCGAGCGATTTTTCAACTATCATACAGGACGACAGCGAAAATACTTTAGTGGCGTCGATAAACGACGTTTTTATTTTGTTCGGTGAGCTTTCGTTTCCGCTGAAAATTGGAGATTACGTAAAAACAATCGTACACGAATACGAGGAAATATTTCAAAATTACGACCCGCTCATGTTCGATGAGAATTTTGAAGAAAACTCGCGAAAAATGAGCGACACACTCGAGGAACAGCTCGAACTGTTGAAAACGTCCGAAGTGGACGACAATAATATCCTACCGGAGACTGACCTCAAATCAATGTTCCATAGAATCCACTATTCGCTCGAAACAGACTTGAAGTTCACGTCGAAGATTTTGGAATCGTTAATGGAGAGTAAAATAATCGCAGTTGATGATTTGTTTAACCTCGTGTAGCCTGCGTAATTTGCGTCTTTACTATACACAGCAGCAGGTTCACGAAATATAATCACCTGTATTGTAACGAATTGTAACGTTCGAAATCAAAACGTTTTATGCGTAGTCGTGTCGTGTGTGTAACATGTGAAATATTGTAGTTTTTATTATGTTTAACACACACATGAGGCACCAATACTCACTAATAAAGTTATAATATTACGTTAACGTTTTTTTTTTTTTTATCTTATTCCTTACCTACATAAGTACCTATTTTACCAATTATTATTTTTTTTTTTTGATGTTTTTGAGAAGTTAAGAGAAGTGCACACGTCCGTGTCACATATCTAGTACAGATGTTCTCTTTTCAAAATAATAAACGAACAAAATAAACGTGGACTGCGTAATATACTGCCGCAGTGTTACTAGACGATGGACACGTTCAATTTCAATGTACGCATCATAATCGCGCAATATAATACGATACGACAGTATGATTTCGCTAGTTCAGTCGGTACAGCACGGGACTCTTAATCTCGGGGTCGCGGGTTCGAGCCCCACGTCGGGCGCCATGTATAGTGGAATATAAATAGAATGGAAACAGGGGAACGGTGAAGTAGTACGTAATAGAAAAACAAACACGGGTATCGTGGTAGAGAAAATGTATCGTGAAAAGCGAACGTGACGGGGAAAGATTGGCGTTTAATATGTATTTGACCGTGCGCGTGTCCGGTGCTTTGTGCAGAACGGTAAGGACGAGACAGTCTCCTGAACGGAACGGCGAGCCGTGAGGGGGTGCGTGCGCGACGGTCGAAGGTTTCACGACCCAGCGCGGACGGTACGCCGCGCGAACAACCGAATGTGACGTTGTTACGCGACGCCGTGTACACCTGTGTGCGGGCGAACATAAAATGCGATATTTGTATTTTAAACTATTTGAATACGTAATTGAATTATTATTCCGAAAAATGTTTATAGCCGACGGATTTACGAAACGGGTGATGAGAGTGCCAACTCGGTACATAAATCTTGGGAGCCAATTCAATAGTTCCGTTTGAAAACGGGTGATATTTATATTCATTCGTGTACAATAAACGTTTTTAACGAACATGGCGTGAACACGAATTATATCCCAAAGTGGGCTTTACGTCCTTGGGCCCGCGGCCATCTTGATCCAGGCGTTCGACCAGGAGTGTAGGAGTCCTGCAAAAGGCCTGGGACATTTTGGAAAATACATCAACCACGGATTAATATTATCATAAAAAATGTATATTATACGCGACACATTCCATTAATTATTAAGCGTGCATTCGTCATATCGGTGCGCTTTTCTCACCCCATATCTTACCGACGCCAATGAGCAATCGGTTTTCACAATACTTCCTCACTGCTGTTAAACATATCGGTATACTTATCGTTATAGCGATTAAAAATTAAACCGCGTATAGAACATCATACGCCGCATTATAAATATATATATATATACATTGTACATACCTATAATACTTATATTATCTAGTAAATGTAAAAGAAATCGTTGTGTGATATGATATTAGCGTTGAAACCGGCCGAAGGCTTTAAAACCGCGGTTAAGTATTCGCGATCGTCTAGAAGTTCGCAGTGAATACGACCCAGAGAAATTATCGTCGGTTTCGGGAGTCCGTCGTTTCGGATGTCTTCGCTCGTGTCGTTTCCACCGGCGCTGTCGTCTCGGGCCACGATTGCGCACAAATACCGCGATTGCTCTTCGATCGTAGATATACAATTGCATATTAGTCGTTCAACGTTTTCCCCGTCATTCGGTCCGTCAAATATCGCATCGATCATTCTCGTAAATTCAGAGAATATCGGTAACAGAAACGTTCTTATAGGCACCGGAAACGAGAGGTTTTGTATCGTCGAGATATCGTTTTTTATCGTCAACAGACCGACCGTCTCGTCGCTACCGGCTCCGGTAGGTTCTAACGGATAATCGCGTACGTGATTGGCGACGTACAACATTTTTTTGAAAACGCTGTGTACGGACCATTCCAGCCGGACCAGCTGATACCTGACTAAATGGCCGTACTCGATCACGTCGCTGTCCGTCACGGTTTTCAGCGCGCTGTTCATCGTGACCACGGTCCCGTCCCAGTTGATTTTATTCGAATTGAACGAGCCGTTGTAGACGACGAAAATACCGTCCGGAAAATATCGGTGGACCCACCACGTGGTCGTCGAAGGACTCGTATTGTGCGCTATTCTTCGGTCGGGCAGCAGTGCGTCCAATACGCTCGGCTCTCTGGTGTCCACAGCGAAGAACTCGTTCACGAACGCGACGTTGAAGTCGACGGCGCGTTGTTGGCCGTCGTATACGAACAATCCGCGGTCATCCGTCAGTTCCGCGTACATCTCGTCGCTGAAATGTATCAGCGTGCAATTGTTTATTTCGAAATGTTCGAGCAAATTCGCCGTCAAAAGGCAATACTGTGTCAACAGACAATTGTTGTATCCGTCGCCGTCGTCGATTTTCACGTTTCTCAAACGCATCGACACGGGCACCAGTATCGCCTTGATTTCGTCGTAATCGTAAGCGTACCGATCGTACGCGTTGGCCAGTTTCTCGTTTACGCCGTCCACCGCCGTCAATACCGCGAAATCCGTGCCGTTCAACTGTCTGTGGGGCACCAGTTTTTTCGCGTGTCCAAACATCAGTATTTGTAACAGAAACATGCTCTGCCGCAGTTTGTACGCCGACAAACACACCGGCCCGGTCGTTTTCCCCTCTTCGTCGCCGTCGTTTTCGTTGTGCATGCGATATCCCCTGAGCGTGTTCGGCTCGCCCAGAAACAGCCTGAACAGCCGTCGGAAACCGTCGAAATTTTCATGATGGACCACGTTGCTGATCAAACGGTTCAACGATATGTGTTTCAGTTTTTCCACGAACTCTTGCGAATGCCAGTTGTCGATTATTCTCACGTTTTCTCTGTGTCCGGCCAACGTGTCGGCGGACAACACCGAGAAGTGTTCCAAGTCGCGGGTTACCAAGCCGTACAGCCGCCTGGCCGCGTTCGCGCGGTCGGGCGGGAAATTATCCGGCAACAACACGTTGACGAATACTCCGTAAACGGTCACCAACTGCAACAACGCCAAGAAACCGTCGCCCTCGGGGCTGCCGTAGCATTTCCCGGCGGATTCGTTGAAAAAATGGTAAAACTGCGCGGAGAACAATTCGCCGACAACGGTCACCAATAACGTCTGATAGTCGTACATCGCTTCTAGGTCGTAGTCGCGCGCCGCCTTTTGGTAAACGTCGATCAATAGCGTTTTCGCTTTGTTCCGCCTGTCGCTCGCGCTGTTCGGAACGCTAGGGTTGATGATATTATTGGCCGATTTAATTGACATGGCCGCGACGACATTCGTGCGCGATGAGTTACGATGGCCGATGTTTACGTATCTGACCGATTGCTTCAGCTCCACGGTACCGACGGCCGAATACGCCGTGTAGTCGTCATAGCGGGCGTCGAACACGAATCCCAGCAACACGTTTTCCGTGTCGTACATCCCGTCGTCGTACGGCCGCCGATCGGAAGACGACGCCGCGTCTGGTGTAATAAGACTCGTCACGTCGATGTCCTCGTAATACGATTCGAGTTGACGGGTCACCGGCGACAGTATACCGCGGATCGTACTTTCGAAATCGTCGTTGACCGCTTGTTTCGAAATCGGTATCTCGCCCTTCCGCCGCGGGAAATACAGACGGTCGTGAATGACGGGGCATTTCCGGCACCTCGAACGTTCCACCAGATTGATCATTTGAGCCAACACCTTCTTGTGCGGGTTTAGCTTCACGTCGCCTCTGTACCGTTCGTTTTTGCCGAGGTAATGCAGATACGAGTTGACGGACATCAACGATTTCACTAACGTTTGATCGGCAAATTTCAAATTCGGGAACGCGTCCGCGAAAACAAACAGATTGTACATCATCTTCACGAAGTACCGTTTGTGCGCGATTAAAACGGCAACGGCGCCGTTCACGCATTTTTCTGCACTCCGTGTCAATTCGATGTTCTGACACTCGGTGTTTATCTTGGCGAAATGCCTGAGCGTCTCGACAATCAAATCGGAAAACTTACATCCCAACGCGGTGTACATCAGTTTCGACGTTTCCGACACCTTCATCAGCGTTTTTCTGTTGACGAAATCTTCGGCATTCCGATCCGCCAGCCCGTCGTCCGACTCGCTGTCCGATCCGGTCTGTTCCGCCGGGAATTTGATCGGGCGGTCTTCTAGCCTCGTTATTTTCCCTTTGAACAGCACGTCCCTCGTGCTCAAATCGTTTTTCCACACGTCCGCTTCGACAATACGTTTCAGCGCGCCGACCGTTCTCTCGATATCGCGGTATTCGGGTCCGCCGTCCCGCGCACTGGCATTCGGCGGCGTCGGCGCGCAACACAAAAACAACGAAATTATTAACGTTCTCATCGCCGCCCGTCCGTTCGGTTCAATCCGTTCAATTGTTGTGCACGGCGCGCGCGCGCAGCTACTGAAAGTCCCGGCACACGGGCGGCCGCGTCCTTTGGGAAACAACACGAGGTGTATTCGATCGGCGGAACGCGTTTCTGCGCAATTCCGTTTCGTTTGTGTACCCGGGGCTCTCGGCGCGCGCCTCTCATTCTGTCGGGCGCGCAAGTCGCACACTTGTTAACGGCGACAACAGCCATTTCGCACGTGTGTATTTGACGTCACTGCGCGCGTGTGCAAAATCGATTCTGCCGTGCAGGCGCGCGCGAAACGTCTGAACGTCATCGCCATCAGTTTCAAACAGTATCGGCCGACAAAACTATAATAATTGTGCGGAAACAGCGCCCATGTTGTACCCGCCCGCAGTGTTACAGTTGAACGTTCCGTCTTATCGGGCAACACGCGATATCGTTTCCAAAAGTGATTCCATCGGTGTCTACGTGCGTTTTAACGTGGGCACCTCCAAACGCTATACGGAAAAATTTGCGAGAGAAAAAAAAAAAAAAAGAAAAAGAAAAGAAAAAACAATAACGAATTGAAAATATAATTGGCTCGTATAGTGGACAAGTAGTATGTCTACGAAACCGCATATATTTTTCTGTTTATCCAATTCAATAGTGACGTGGATAGAAACTTGATTCGTGTTCTGCGAAAATCAAATGATACTATTTTCATTTTGCACATTTCACGCGTTTTTATTTCAAATGCATATTTTAGGATTTTAATTATATAAACGCACATTTCGGTACTTTGTCGAACTGGCAAATAGATCGTTGTTGTTCCTTGGGATATCTAGCCACTGTCGGTGAAAGCCAATTGTTTGATACCCAATGTAGTGTTGATTTGAAAATAAATTGAAAACTCACATAATCCTCATTTAATCATACGGTATGAAGCATAATGTAAAACGTCGGACTCTAATCGAACTACGCGCTACTGGTGGCAGAAAACCATGTGCTTTTTGCCGTTCCATTTTTACAACGGGCGGCCATAAGAGTTCGGTCTCCTTATCTCTAATTTTCACGGATGGCCCCTTTGTTATAATCATATGATTTGTTACATTACATTATCTATGCTGATGATCCACTATCAGTTACGAAACTATTTTGTGAACCACTGGCCGCTCACTGCTAACATTGTACCACTTTTGAGTTACCGCCGTTACCAATAGTTTTGAGGTTATAGTCGATGTCGGCCGCTGTGTGATAGCAATACTTCCCATACTTCGTTTTCTTGATTTTCACACACGTTTCGGTCAAGTTTTTTTTGAATTCAGTTTACTCATTGCACGACTTATAATTAATAAGTTGGAACGCCCGAACCAATATGGACAACAAAGTGAACGATCTTTTCAACAAAATGGGAGCAGCCAAAGGTCTGAATATCGGCGTGAAACTCGTCGCCGGTGTCGGTCTGGCTGCTTACGGTTTGGCCAATTCGATGTTCACGGGTAATTAAAAACAATTTTTGTTCTCGTCGTTCTCGAGGGTTTAGTTATTTGTAAGTGTACTTTGATGAATACTTTGGCTAGACCATTTCGTTACCCACATAATATTATCAAATTTACATATATTCGACCGTGATATTGCGCAACATTATAACATTATATCATTAAACTCGAATTCTAATATTAGTTTTGACTCCCGTTTAAAGTTATATTTTATTACTGATCGTAAAAGTACGTATCGGCGCGTGTGATAAACTTGTGCTTAAACGACCATTTAATGGTATACAGCAGTGATTACCAACCTTTTTTTAACAGAGGGCAGTAAAAAAATTGGCCGGCCAAGAATTTAAATTTTTACTTTTAAGTTAACAGAATAGTATATTTTATTGTAGTTATGTCTTAATATAGGTACAGTGATATATTTAATTATTTATTATTTATTGAATATCGATCGTTATAAATGAGAAAAAAATCTAAAGTATAGAGGGAGTGTTGAATTTTTGAAATTTGATTTAATACTTTGGTAGGCCGATTAATAAATAATCGAGAGCCGGAATAGGCCAATGGGCCGTCGTTGGTCACTACTGGTATGCAGCATGAGTGAGACATTTTAGAATCTTTATGATGTAGTATTAATGTGGTTGTCCGACAAAACTAGTTTAATCATTTGTAATAAAACCAATGAAGACGTGTAAAATAATATTAAATCCTTAATTAAATATTTTACGCCGTAATTATGAGATGTTGGTAGGTATTCAGTTCAAATGTACATATTATCCAGGATAAAAAATACAATTAGTTAGGTGTACATAAAATATTTACTCATATATTTTTAAAATGAAGTTTAAAATGAGTTAGTGACCTAGTTGGGCCTCTTATTCCACTTTTCACTGTTGCCCACCTGACGTGGTTTTGTAATTTCGAAAATACGATTTTAGCTTATTATATATTCCCAAAAAAAATCCGAAATTTTGAGAGAGTGTTAGTAGGTATTATATTCCTAAACAGCCAAATATATTTTATCTACAATCACAGTAACAAACTTATCAAAATGTTTTGAATTTTTGATTAAAATTTTTATTTTTTTTTCAAGTTTACTTGAATACTCTATGGTTTACATAGAGTCGGCTTTCGTATTAGGTACATAGAATATGTCTATTTTGATCAATTGTATAATATATGAAATATTGTACACAAAATGATGACAGATAATTGGTTACTATATTTATTTTTGTTTCACGATTTTTTGAGTATTCATTATACATTTTAGATTAAGAGTGTATTCATATTTAACTTCGAAAATTGTTAATACATATTATTTTTTGTTTTTGTTATTTTTTTTTGCAAGTAAAGATGTAAAAAAAAAAAACATTTTAATTAAAAAAAGAAGTTACCTAAAACAATATTGTTTATTTTTATTTAATAAACAAGTATTATTACTAATATTTGTACCAATTATTTATACTTGAAAAAAAAAAAAATGTATTGATACAAAATTATTTATTTGGTTTGGTCATGGGTATTAAGTATTGGTAGTCAGAAAAAAATATTTGAAAAAAACCGGTTACTATCAAATAGTCTATTTTAAATAAGGCTCAGATTTATATTTTAGATTCTGAGTGTATCAATGAATTTATTGGTTTTACAAAAAATTTTATTTTTTATTTTTTTACACTGTGTACAAATATTCTATTATAAAGTTTGCTCCCATATATATATGTGTGTGGCACCATTTCTGAATAGAAATATTGTCCAGATGGTACTTTTGGGAGGTAATATTTTGATTTTTCTAGCAGTTTTCATAATATCTGGGAAAAAATGGGAAATGTACGAAAAAAATGTTTTTATTATTTTTTTAATTTTGTTTATTGTTGTAATTCAGTTAAAAACATTTGTAGAGATTTGAAATTTGAAAAGAAAACTTCTATTTGCTTTTTGTAGACATGGTAATATTTTCAAAACATTTGAGCTATTTTTAAACTTTTCCATGAGTTTTCCCAATAAATGGGAAAAACTTGACAATAAATACAATATTAAACAAATATTACTAAAAAAAATTAATAGGTAATACATATTATGTTATTTTTTTACCATAATATGACATATATATATTGTTGACAAAGCAACACTATTAACCAAACTCTGCTCAGAATCATTTTTGTTAGAAATGTTTAATTGTTGCGTACATATACATTAAATTTTCCCTCTACTACCTTTATAACTTATCACCTACAACAATGGTCCACCCATGTGCAAAGTATGTCCATCTTTTTATTTATGATCATAAAAAGATAAGAGATGTCACTGAATATTTTCAGCTCATATGTATCCTTTTATAATATTATGGAAGATGAAGGGGGATGATTATTATAATTAAAAACAAATTTGTATGCTTATATTGCATCTTGTAAAATTAGAATCCTAAAAGTATCCATGAAATATTATAATATCTTTTTTGGGTTGATGAAAAACATTTGACAAAAGTAAAATTGTATTCCTTATTGGTACCTCGCATGTCATTACATAACATCTTTTAAAGTTAAAACAAATACATTTGATTCTTGAAGTTATTTACTTAGTCCGGATTATAAATACAACCATTTTAACTTACACTTTTAATTTTTTTTTTAGTTGAAGGTGGTCACCGTGCAATTATGTTCAATCGAATTGGAGGTGTCCAAAGAGAAGTGTTTCCCGAAGGATTACACTTTCGTCTACCTTGGTTTCAATATCCTATCATTTTTGATATTAGATCCAGACCACGGAAAATATCTTCACCCACTGGTTCTAAAGATTTACAAATGGTTTACAAACATTTTTTATAATAATATAATATAATATTCTATATTATTATATAAAGTATATAGTTTTTATATAAATTGATTTTATAATACACTAGGTTAACATTTCACTCAGAGTCTTGTCAAGACCAGATGCCATAAAATTGCCAGACATGTACCAGCATTTGGGTATTGATTATGATGAAAAAGTATTGCCTTCCATCTGTAACGAAGTTTTGAAATCTGTCGTTGCTAAATATAATGCGTCACAGCTAATTACTCAAAGACAACAGGTACTAATATGCACGTGGTATATTATATAAAATATTACAAACGTGTATTTTATAATATGTTCCTACTGGTTTATTGTCTGCTTTAATGTATCTTGTTGCGGTCAATTTTTTGTTTTACATTTTACTTGAGAGAATAGTCTAATCAACTGTTTTCCAAATAACTGAACAATGGCCGACATTGTTAATAGTTGAGGAAATGATAATTACATATCTATATTGAATATTTCAAATTTTGAAATGTATTGAAATTTAACTGTATATAAACTAATTTGTTATAGAAAAAAGAATGAAATGGTACCGGATTTATAATCCCTATGTAATAAGCATTGTTATCAATTTTAACAAAAAAAATCTATATAATTATAAATAGATTTTTTTTTTTTTTAACTTGCTAGAATTAATTCAGAGTTAACAACTCTGTATTCTTGAACGGCAGGGCAGTTTACTTTGATATAAAGAACGATACTAGAGTTTACAAATTATCTAAAGTTGAGTTTTTGAATGCACTCCTCTTTATGCCACAAATAAAGACATTTTGCTATTCAAGTGTGGCGTCTAAATATTATTTAATAATTTTGATTTTGTATTGAAATAGTTAAATCTATCATCTTACAATATTATTCACAGACATTTTTAATATTTACAACAGTGTCTTCTAATCTTTTTGAAACTATTTGTCATTTAGAGAATTTTCAGTAAATTACAGAACACCTAGATTGGCTGATGATTTTTTTTTTCCAGTAATGGCATAAAAATAAACGTTTAATATTATGGTATAAATTACCACAGTTAAGTGTAAAGACCTTTGCCTTTATTTTGGCAGGCTCACAAACTACCAGTTGGGACTCACTTATTTACAGTCTATGGAATTTAGGACTGTTATTGATTAGAGTTAGGTCGATATTCCAGTATATAAATCCAATTTGTTATTGTCTTGGATCTATGAGCTAATATAAAAAAGCTGTATTTTCTGAAAAATTGATATAAATTATGTGAAATCAAAACATCCAAGATTTCTGCATAGATACCATTGATAAATGATATATCATAATAATTAAAGCATTATTCAAGGTCAAGGTGTGTTTACTATTTATCAGTTTATCATGTACCTTTAAATACACTTTGCCATTATTGTTATAACCACCATTAAATGCAAATTGATATGCTACTTAAATTTATATTGATTTAATTATCAGTTTAAAAAAAACCATTGATTCCTGATATACTGATGTACCAATATCAATATCAGCTGAGTGTATTATTTATACTTTTTTCTTATTTCTTGAATAAATAGTGATTTAAATAGCAATTTAGGTATTTTTTTTATTGAAGGTTCTAATATTAATATAATTGTCTACAATTTGTTATAGGTTTCACTTCTCATTAGAAAGCAACTCGTTGATCGTGCTCGTGATTTTAATATAATCTTGGACGATGTATCCATAACTGAATTGAGTTTTGGCAAAGAATATACAGCAGCTGTAGAGGCTAAACAAGTGGCCCAACAAGAAGCTCAACGTGCTGTATTTTTTGTCGAACGGGCAAAACAAGAACGTCAACAAAAAATTTTGCAAGCTGAGGGAGAAGCAGAAGCAGCAAAAATGATATCCTTTTTTATTATTAATTTATTCCATTTTCTAATCTTCTATATATTATTATTATTATACTGGTTCTCCGAATTTCATGATAATTATTATATTTTCATTAACTCGTTAATGAGGTATTCCATTTTTAAATTTGGGTAGGAATTGAGTAGTTTAATGTTCTAAACTGTTAAAAAATATTTGCCCCTCTTTATTTATAGTTACACTAGTCATCCAAAATCTCTTCTTTCTCGTGTATATCTTGAGTTAAGTGATTTAGAGTGTCTTATTTTTGTGCTACTGCATTACATATATTTTTGTTTTTGTATTTGTATTTACCTATACAGTGAAGGTTGTCAAAAAAAAAAAAAATGTTTAATTAAATTCACTAACTTTATTTTAATGAACATGGTAAGCTTAAAAATGAAATTATTTTTTTATTCTGACCTTTTAGTTCTTCATAAATTGAGTTTAAGCATTAAAAAATCAATAAATTGAAAAGTATTCAAAACAATCGGTATTGGCGAGAATAAATGTATCTTACCTGGTTTCTGGTTTAGTGGGTTACCACTGACTGAAATCACTCTTTATTATTTATTTCAGATTGATAATATTATTAACATGATCTCATGAGTATGGTGACCTTATTATACCTGATATTTGGTAAGACATATTTGAATTTGGGTCAAAACTGATATTTTTAAACTAGGTAAATTTTTAAAAAATCAAGTCTTAAAATAATGAAAAGTTCAGACAAAACTTTAAAATTAGGAAAAAATTATTGACAACCTCCATTCCTGCTTGGCGTTAATTCAATAAATAATTAAATAATTACTATAATCCTGCTGAGATATTATGTATCGCAACTATTATATAATATTTTCTTCCAGTATACATTTATTTATTTTTAAGATACATTCACCTTAACTGAAATGTTCACTTAGGAGAAGCTGTTGGTAGAAATCCAGGTTACCTAAAACTTCGTAAAATCAGGGCAGCTCAAAATATTTCCAGAACGGTATGTCTGAAATGTCTGTTATTAACGAAAATAGTTATAATTAATCATTTTATTTTTTAACTTTTAGATTGCCACTTCTCAAAACAAAGTGTTCCTCAGTGGAAATAATCTTATGTTAAACATTAGTGATCCTGCATTCGATGAACAAAGTGACAAATTGAAAAGTAAGAAGTAGACTGGATGAATTTTATATGTAGTAGGTTAGGTTATGTTAATTGCTTGTAATGTATTCCATTCAAAACTGTATAATTTCAACAAAAATATGTTTAAAGAAATTTTTTTTTTTTTATTATTATTATTATTATTATTATTATGTGTTTTCATCCAAGTAAAATATACTTCTTCAGAGATGTATACATTTAAATTATAATTTTTTTTAAAAAAATTATATTGGATGAAATTCCTGGGTGATTCCTGTTTTATGATTATTTTAGGCGGAACGTATAACAATAGCGTAGTATCAATTTCTCTGCCAAATAATAATGTTCAATCCGATGAAAGTAATATTGTCAGTATAGCATACAAAACTGCAATCAATTATGCTAAAACAATAAAAGAAGAAGAAAATGTGAATTAATTATTATTTTTTTTATTTTTATTTTTTTTTTATTTTCTTCACTACTTTTATGTAGTATTTTGTACTTAAATTTTAATTAATCTAGTACTGGTAGCCAATTTATTAAAAGTTATTGTTTACAGAATTTTTATTTTAATGTGCTCAAAAAAAAAATTTATATAAAAGAGTCAAATTTAGGAATCTTAATTACAAATACTATACTCTATTCCAAATAAATCTAGAAAAATGTTTGACGAAACCGCGTCCAGTTTGGCGCAGGTATATCACATGATCTGCCAGCAGCAAGCGCTGTTGGCAACGATCTGGTTGTATACAACCTGATAGAATTTTCATAACACTGCGTACATACAAGCTGCATACAACGTTCTACTCTCCACATATATATTATAATGTAAATATAATATTATAGTATATATTATGCTTGAACCGTTGTTATTATAATCATCCTTATACATGGCAATGTGCTCCGGCTACCGATCAATCACAACGAGTAACAACGGGCGCCGATAACTAACTAATGACAGCACATTTGCCTCCACAATTTTTCCAGACCTATTTGGAATAGAATATAGCTACCGGTGGTGACCATGGTAATCACCATACTCATTGTTTACTATTTATTTTTTTTATTATTTTATTTTTGGTTCTCATGGTAAATGAATAAAGCGTTCTAGATCTAGAGATCTAGATTTTTGTTATTAAAAAAAAAAAGTCCATTCATCTCATTTGTTTGACAAACGTGTATAGTTTTTGTGTTAGGTGCAATATTTTTTTTTATTGTTATTGAGAAGGGTGACTATACCCCCATTTCATTGTCTTGGTCTAACACAAATAGGCATTTTATCAAAACTACAATACTGAAAACAAATTTTTAAATGGAATTAAAGTTTAAACATAACAACATTAGAAAAGAGAATATTGAAGGTGGTATTTGGATGGGGTAGGCAGGAGTATGCATTTACCCAACCTTAGATTTTAGAAAAGTTTTGAGTCGGTTGCCAGGTTACAATAGACTGCCTAGAGTCATTATGGGCCATCATATAATATACATATCGTTGTGAAAAGGCAAATATAGTATATCAGTAATCCATATTAAGAAGAGTGCAAAAAACTAGTTTTTTTTTTTAAATATTTTAAGTGTTATAAGTGTATGTATTAGTATAAAATTCATTAGAGGTTTTATGTAAAGCCAAGTTGCGATTACTTGCATGTTAACAAAAGCGGAAAGAGTTTGCTAGATATAAATTGTAAACAAGTATTAAATTATTGTAGGGAGCATCTGTTTTTTTCAGTATGGAGTTTTATAATGCATGGGTGACAGGCTAAAATATATATTTAGTTTACTAATAGTGATATATGCTTATGAGACCTGATAGACAGCTCAAGGAGATGAGTAAAAACTTCTTATATTTGAGGGGTAGGTGCTAAGAAAAATGTAGGGATCTGTGAAAAATGAATCAACTTGGGACTACGAAAGGAGAAAATATACTACCTTAAAATTTCTATACAAACTATCCCATGAAGATAAACTCTTGAATATTTCTGTAGAAAATAAAGATAATCAAATTCTGTTTTTTTTTATATATATATTATTTAGGGATAATAACAACAAATATTTATTCTTATTTAAAGTTTTTTTTTTAGTAAAAAAATAAAAATATATCTATTTTATTATTTTTGGTAAATTTTAATACAACCACTTTTCTGAAAATTTTAATGTATCACAAATTTATATATGATGAATAGTTTCTAAGTAACAGCTGTTTCGAATTTTACTACTCCGTGTGAAAACCAATGTTATATAGGGAATAATATAACCGGGTTATGTGATAACATCGATTTTTACTCTAATTAATAGAATTTAAAATTGCTGTTAGAAACTTTTCATCGGATATAATTGTGTGATACATTAAAATTTTCAGAAAAATAAATTCTATAGAATGGTTATCTTAAAATTTTCCAAAAATAATAAAGTAAAGTTATTTTTTTAATAAAAAAATAATAACAATTTATATATAAATTATATACATTGTGTTGTTAAAAATGTAAGTATATCCTTGAGTGAATGTTTAGTAATTTGCGTTCCACTTTAATTTTCAAATATCTGTATCAACAAGAACAAAAATTTAATTTAATCGAGAGCCCAATACGAAAATTGAAATATTTAAAAATCTAATTTTGAGATGTGAAATTTCCATCTGGTCGTTAATATTAAACATTTTTAATTGTGGTCACTTCTAGAAAAATTGTTTAAATATGATACCACCGTGCCGAGAATCTGAATATTTTATGGTATATATTATGGAGTAGTCACAAATATTGAAATAAAAAACATATTTAAAACCAATATATTCAGAATTTAATCAATAAGTAAAGTTTTGGTCAAGTAAGTTGAACAATGATTTTAGACTGAAAAATATTCTATTTTTTGTTAACATTTATTTTTAACTACTACATATGTATTGATATCTTAATTAATTTTTAAGAAAATGTTTTTGATTCTGTTTTTGCAACAGATTATATTTTTAATATTTTAGTTGAAGGTTTAATTGTTGTAATAAGTAACCTGGAATTATATGCGTTAAAAAATTGACAAATATCACGGAAATATGTAAAGAAAAAATTTGATAAAACCTATTCAGTTTGCATTAATTTATATACTTGACAAGTTGTAATACTTACAAAACATTACTTTTATAATAATCAGTACAATCAGTAATCTGAACAATAAATACTTGAATAATTAAAATCAAAAGTAATTACAAATATTAAAAATCAATATTTCATTATGTCTAGGCTGTTAATATTGAAATCTTTTAAAATAATCTAAAACTTATAATGTCTAAAACAAAAGATCAAAAGAACTAAATCCATTGGTTAGGTACTAGGTACCTATTAATATTTTAATAGGTATAATTGTTCCTCAAAGAAACAATATCAATGATTTTTAGATTTGAGGAATGTATTTGTTTTACAATGATATTTTTTACCTGTGAACAACTTAGCAATTTTGATCTGATTTTCAAATACAGTGCATTCTGCTTAATGTGAGCAAGTTGGGACCAGTTATATTTGTTCTTTTTAAATGGTTACCCATTTTAATGGAAATTAGAATTGGGACTAAACCTTTATGCCCATATTAGTCGACTGTCCGCATTGGCCGGTGACCACATTAAGCAGAATCTATTGTAGAGCACTTTATAAAAGGAGATTTGAATGAGGTGGTACTTAAGGGAAGTCATTTTTTGATTTTCCCTGTTATTTTCATAATAAATGAGGAAAACTGGACAATTTACAAAATATATTATTTTTTAATTGTTGCGTATAGGTATACATGAATTCCCTTCTATATTCCAACTTCTCATTTATAATAGTGGCCCATCCATCGTGCGAAATATGTTATATTTTTTTAGATTATGAGTAGAGTGAGGAATTTATTGATTTTACAAAGATGTTTTTTTTTTATCTGTGAATAACTTTCTTGCCAGTAATTTTGCTCCGATTTTAAATTATAGCACTTTTTCTGAAAAAAAAATCTGATTGGGGTGGTACTTTACACAGATTATTTTTTGATTTTCCCAGTTGTAAAATAACAACATGGGAAAATAGGTACAATATTAAACAAATATTATTAAAAAAAAAAATATATATATAATGCATAATTTTCATTATGATTTTTACACTGCGTTGCATTTGTGATAATTTACCATATTATGGCATATTTAATGTTGATAAAGCAAATACTATATTAACCGAATTCCGCTCAGAATCGTTTTTCGTTAGCAACGGCCAATGGTTAATCGTTGCGTTCAGATATACCTCCTACATTTTTCCCTATACCTTCCAAACTTTTCACCTACAGGCTACAACAGTGGCTCATCCATCGTGCGAAGTAGGTATGTCCGTTTTTTTACTTGTAAAATTGATTTATTTTGTAATTAGGCGGGTATTGAATTTGTTGATTAATAATAAAACCCTGATAATAATTATCCATATTGCATATACATGTAGGTTAATATAGGCTACATATTGCGTTTATATAGAATCTCTACATAGGTGTCTACCTGCTTTACATTGGACACAAATTAAGGATATATATTAAGGCAATTGTTATGAATAGGTATCTACCTAGTTTTTTTTTCAAATCTACCCTCAATTTCACATTATTGTAATACATTTTTATTATTTTTTCGTTGCAGATGAAAATGACGAAGAAAAGATAGAAGTAGTTCCCGCACACGATGTTGAAAACCCGTTAAATAAATAAGTGTACCTATATAGATTAGTAAAAGTAAAATTAAATATATGAAGGGCTACGGGGAAGAACAATAATAGTCAATGTCTAAAATATTCAGTATTCCAGTTTTAAAGTTTCAGAACTATATTAAAACCTTATTGAACCGTATAATTAAATCTTTGCTATATCATTGACTGTGATTTTTATCTTTTCAACTCTATTCGAAAATGATAACATTATAACTATCGTATTTATTATTATTATTTTTCACTATTATCGTTTTTTCCTGTAGCTCTTCATATTGTAAGTACCTATCTTTAGGTACATAAGTACCTAATATAAATTTAAAAAAGTGTAAAAGTTGTAATAGATCGATTTTTATCCCCCCTATTTTAATGATTTAGTACCAAATGTCAAATAAATGTTGCATATTTCAGTTATTTTGAACTCATACTTCTGTCTTCTGTGCATGTATATTTCCAACAATTTTAGTGCATTCAATTCTGGACCATACAGATATATGGGTTAAGTTCCTAGTGGAAATGGGGGAATACCGGTCACCTAAGCCATCGTTGCTTACAGACATACATTAAATTTCCGTCTGTATCCTACCTTCCCAACTTCCCACCTACAACAGTGGCTGCAGCCATATGCGAAGAATGGCCGTCTTTTTATTTTTATGTACATTTGAAGCTCAGATTTTTATGAAAATCAATCAATTGTAAAATCATACAATTGTATACGGATATTATTTGAGGTATTTGCCTTGCAAAAATTATAGGTATGCTTACTGATTAATACAATTTATTTATCTGAACGAAAATAAATATCGCAAAACAACGTGTTGGCTTATAATGTTAGCAATAAAATTAATTTTGTTTATAGTACGCGTATTTAATCGAATCGTCGTAAATTATGTTTCTTAAATTTGTTTTATTCATTGTCGTTTTTAAATTTTTATTTTTCTGAATTGTTTTATAATCATTCCTTTTAAATTTTTTCAATAGTTTATTAAGTTTTTTTCATCGGTATAATAGTAGTGTTTTTTTCTATCTTTTCGTAAATCTTTTTATTCCTTTATGGTTTTTTACCGGTTTTTTTGCACGCGAACTCTTCAACCCAAGACTGCTGGTAGCTGCGGATGACTTCAAGGAACGAAGATCGGGATTCGGTGATCGTATTATATTTTAGAGTGTTATATTATGGATTTAAGGTAAGGTTAGGTTAATGGACACAGTGGATTAGGCCTAATTGGGGATACCACTATAAAAAAAACGCGCCTCGTGCAAAACCTCATACGCTTTTCGAATAACGTCAAATATTCGTAATAATATTTCATTGGCGTTAGTCGATAGCCAAGGTGGTGCGGAAAATTGCACACTGGTTTTATCCGCATCTTCATTGTAATCATTCGATAAGATTCGAAATTTTAGGCATTATTTTCTTTAATAATATTGTAACGATTTTCCCGTTTTTTTTTTACGTTTATCCCGGTTTTCCAATGTTTTTCCTGGTGTTCAAATTTGATGAGAAAACTCTTGAGAAAATTGAAAAATGATCTCCTTACAGTACTACTCAGATTTCAATAAAAATTATACATTAAATTACCTATAACAGTGGCTGCACCCATCTCCATTATCCTAGGGCAGCTGTTTTTACACTGTTTTTCAATTTTTATCGTTTTTGAACTGGGGTTGCTAAATTAAAGTCCGAGGTGCTGAAGCAGCCCCGATCACCCCTCTAGTTGCGCCTATGGTGGTAAATTTTCATTGAAAATCCAAAACAAATACCGTAACGAAAAATGAACATCACATATATTCCGTGTTTTAGTCACTGATCGGTAATCCCTCATTCTCCCCTACTCCGAAATTAAATTTAAAATTTGATGAACTTGATAAAAACTGCAATGAAATACAATAACTTTGAATTATTTGACGCCACCACTTTTTTATCTTAGATCATGTATCATTCCTATTGATAATATGTTCATTACTAATTACGATTAAGATTTAAGAATATATAGGTATCTTTTAATTAAGATACATCTTAATTCGTGTCATTAAATTCTTCGTCATAGTAACCATAATATTGTTTTGTGTTTGATTAGTAAAACTATAACCCGTAATAATATTTATAAAATTAAGTAGATAAGTTTAAAATTTACTTACCGAAGAACAAAAACTGTATTATGATAAAATACGTCTTTTAATATTTTGTAAGATACCTATACGTAGTGGTGCAACCAGGATTTATTTTCGAAGAGGGTTTTATGAATTTGAAAAAAAATTTAATTTTGGTTGGTATTTGTAGGAGTGGAGGGGTTGAGTTTAGGGGTTAGGTTTATGAGTAAAATCTTTGAATTGTTTAACTTTCATTTATAGAAAATGCATATTAGAAAACAATTTTGACTCATATTAATTATGGTTTTAAATATTCTTAAATCATAAGCCATAGTATCATAACAATAATAATTTACAGCCTATGATTAATTCTTCAAGTAGAGTGCCTCACCATTTCATCAAGCACTGAATCTGCTTTAACTTCAATGTCTGTATGTATTTTTAAAGTGGCCATTTAATTAATGAATATCTCTGCTGTCCTGTAGTGTTTTTTAAATAAGTTTCAGTCGGTCTTTAAAGTATTAACTTATTTCAGAACATTTAAGAAATAAATAGTTTTATAAAATATTACGTTAGGTACTCTTTTTTTTTGTCACCCTTATTTTATATAGAGTTGTGTTTGAAATCGGGGAATCGATAAAAACTTAATTTCTCGACATAATATATTATATAGATTTCAGTACTTTCACACGATTTTTTTATTCTATTTAATGTTTCAAACAAATCGATTCTATAAAATTATCATAATAGGAATAGAGATTTGTAGTAAAGGTTACCGTACACAGGCAATATACAATGATATTCAATATTTCGTAAACGAATTATTATTATTATCCATCACAGAATCATATAAGCAGTATATAGTATAGTATAAATGTATAATATAATAATATGATAATGGTAATCAAAATAAAACAATATCGAAACAAAATATAGACAAGGTAAATAATATTATGATTTGCGTCGACTCTAATGTATGTATATGTATCAAAAAAAAAAAAAAAACAATATAGTGCTAAAAAAATAAACAAAAACAAAAAGAAAAAAAAAATGGTAAATTAAATTAGGAACCAATAAAAATCAATTTTAAGTAGGTAAGTACAAACAATATTATAATATTATTATTGTTATGATGTCCGAAAACGAACGCTTTATTATATTTACACGAGACGAGAATAATATAATATATAAACTTTGGTCCCCCGAACAATGTCCGCATGACTGTATAATATAATAATAATAATAATTTTGTCCGAAATTCGTTTAGTTATCGAGTGATGAGTGTGTAATAATAATCAGTGGCGTAAATTAGCTTGTGATTGGGACTTACATTCCCATGGGACATATGAAATGCGATCACTAGAAAACGTTACAAATAGAAACCCATAATTTATATTTTCAAAAGTAAACATTTTTTTTTTTTCTTTTAGTAGGTAAATAAATTCGAATCTTCGGTAAAGAACTATTCCGTACGTTTTACCTTTTTGGGAACACGATTCCGTTTGATTTTGATCAAATATGTCAATTCGTTTAATTTTCTTAAAAAATATTATAACATTACAAAAAAATTTGATGAACTTAAATAAGCCAAAGTTAAAAATTGCCCAATTGAATTGAATAGTATACATTTAGTAGCATAAAATAATATAACAATTTTTTTAATAACTACAAACTATAGTATAAAATAAAATTAGTTTTTCACTTAATTCCTGAAGAAATAACTACATGAAAATGTAGATCTGTTTGGATTTTTCAGACAAGAAAAAATAAACTACGGGTATATAAAAACAAATTTGGAAACAATTATTTGTATAGAGCTGAACATAATATTCCGGCGCATAATTAAATAAAACAGAAACTTATCTGATATATAATGACTGTTTCGCTGTTGTACGTTATATAAATCATAAATGTTACTATAGTAGTTAGAACATTGATTAAATTAAAGTATATTTAAGGGTTAGGAATACCCTACACGTAAAACGCTATAGTTAAATCAATTAGTCAAATATCTAAGTAACTTTATGGAAATCTGGCAAAATTCCACTAAAATCTTAGGTACAAAACGTACGGAATTGTGTTCTACTCGGATTTTTCGTCATGATACAATTCTACGATGGGACAGCTGTCAGGTGTGACGCATACCTATAAAAAAGTAAGACGTCACGATAAATTACGTGAATATTATTTGATCCACTAGTATTTATTTGTCCACGAAGCTTTTACTGTTCAAATAATTCAATACCTACTAATTTTTGTGAAAAAAAAAAAAAAGTGGAAACTAATCGTGTATTAGGCAGGTTAGGTTTACCTGCGAGAATGTTTGAGTATTGGTGCGTTTAAAATCAAATATTTCACCGCAACACCAGAAACCGAGACTAATTTACGCCACTGAATTGATAATAATTGTGTAATTTTTCAACGCGGGGGGAGCGGAGAAATACCAAAATATACGATCGTACGTTTTGTATGTTTCGACATAATACTAACTTAATTGAAAAGCGAACGGGTTTGTTGTTCGCGAGACGGAAAATATGTCCACGGAAAACAACGACGGCGGCGGTGGCGGCGACAAGCAGACACTCGTGACCGTAAGGATCAAAATGTATGAACGAAAAAATAAGTTTTCCGGCGAAAAAAGCGGCGTTTTACCGGGAAATCGAGACGTTTCGCGGCGGGAAAGTAAATATTATTTCTTGAAAAATTGATGTTTTTGAAAACATTTTATTTTGCCGGTTCCGTAAAAAAACAATTTTTGTTTATTATTTTTTTTTAAACATTTTCCCGACATCGGTCCTCATATCGAGATTATATATAGAATATATATAAAAACTAAAATGACAATAAAACGCCTAAGTGCACACACGCCGAATAGCGTAATATTGAACCTATACCATACGCAGGGCGATTTTTTTTGTCACGGACCAGCGATATTTGAGTAAATTTGATTTTGTTTTTTTATCACGGTATGTGTGGTGGACATTTTAAACTAAAATATAGCAGTTTTTAATATTCTAACTCGTGACACGTTTTACAATAAGAAAATATTTTCGAAAGTTTTATTCTTGTTTCGAAAACACGCGTAGACTTTCAACGTACAAAATATAGCGACGTGAATTTTGAAACTCCGATTCGAAAACAGAAAAAGTATGTATAAGTATTTAATTTTTTTTTTTTTTTTCTAGATAATCGCTTCGTGTTCAAATTATAATATATGATTAAATAATCACCCTGTATTACGTAAGGTACGGTAAGCGACACGAACAGACCGCCAAACATATTTTTTGTCATAATATTTACGAGTGTTACACTCGTATTTGGTACTGGTTCATAATATATAGACAGCATAATATCGAGTAAATTACACACCAATTTCGGGTATATATATATTAAAATTCGCATACCTATATGCAATACAAACGTATATAATATCTACTTAAATATAATACATAAAACGCTTCTGGAGCAAAATCGTTTGCACCTGTACACAGTTGCACGGTTCGGATGCCGACTCGATTGCTATTATATAGATAACCGACTGTATATAACAGAGCTCCTTACGAAGTCGGCAGCCGTATACCGAGAGAGATTATTGAAATTATTAACACGACCGGCGCTGGGTAGACATTATGCCTATAGGTGTAGTTTCAGACCGTATTTTACATCCGTCGCACTCAAGACTATTATATTCATTTTTATCTATCGCAAATCAAAATGCATTTTTCGTTTGATTTCGGATATTTTTCGTTTTTATCGCTTGGCTCGCGACCTACACAACAAATATTTCACGGGTTAATCAATACGATTTGCCCACTAATGGTACACATATAATGGCTTTAGATTTATACCGATAGAGTCGCAATCGATTTCGTATTGAAATTCGATATTAAGAATGTACAGGTTTATTATAATAGAATCTTATAATGTAATGAACTTGAGCGTTTCAACCAAAAAACGCTATACGACACCATTTCGTATAATATACAACTAAGTTTACGCTGGCCAGAATACGCAATGTACTACTTACGCACACACACACACACACACACACACGCACACAAATAATATTCTCAGTTATTTTATAGTGCATTATTTTGACGAATATTAATATTTTATTTCGCGGGCGAAAAACCAGTAACCGCACCTACAGTGTAAAATACTACCTCAAAATCATCATTTTCCTTGACTACCGAACTTTTCACCAGCACGATATCGAAATATTTCGATCGCGACCGACACCGATTTAATTAAATCGTTTTGTAATATTTGCGAAAACTGCAATGATTTTTCAAACGCATCGCGAGGAAACTAACTACATTTTTTGTCGGGTTATACGCAATAAGCATCAAAGAGAATAAAAAGAAAAAATGATCCGGAACAGTATATTGGTTCCATATTGTAGAATAGGTATCGTAAAATTCGTGTTTGGAATTTTTATCATAACCATAGACAATTATAATATTCTATATAACAACTAGATAGCCGTTTTTATTTATTATTATTATTTATTTCAAATATATGGACACTGAGTCCTATTACAATGTGGTAATGTATAGTTAAGTAACAAGTTAAATTATGAATATACTTATAACAAAAAGAAAAAAAACAAAACCATAACAAAACAAATTTTGATCTTGGTTTAAAATTTAAATTTAAATATATTAAGTTCAAGGGCTGCTAATTGGGTTTTTTTTAGCAGGTAGCAAATGAATTTAAGAAATAGGTAAATGAGTAAAATCAAGTAAATGAGAAGCCTGCATCTTGCAGGCAGTCATAAACTAAGTGCAATTTTATTGATTGTCCCATTCAATATTTGCTTATGCCATAAACTATATGATAATATGAAGAACATTTGAAATTATGCACAAATTGTTTTAAGGAAGGCATAGAGAAATATGCATTCTCACGGCATAATCAAATATTCCACGCCTTGATGGGCTAATCAATACAATAATTCGTCCTCTTGGTACAAATGTCTGTACAATTTCATATCGTTCTGGGAATCTATTATACAGTCGGCTACCTAATTGCAGTATATATTTTATTACTATCTATGGTCAAAGTAGACCGTTTAATAGATGGCAGTGTAACGACAACATAGAGTCCGTAATAACACTATGTTCGAAAATTCGCGAAAACTGTACGACAACATAATGTGGCAATAAGCACAAATATCTCGTAAAAAAAAAAAAAACTTATTAAGACGGTATGATATTATTCGTTGTGGGCGGTGTGAACATCAATAACACGAATAAACACAATCACCCTGTATAAGTTAGGCAGTGTAAAACGTCGTAAAATACGAATGCAGTCATAATTTATTGCATTTAAACGAGTGACGTGTTATGTTGCCGGACGAGCCGAAAGTTTGGGGTTTTCTTGGTTGGTGATTAAAAAACAAATTTAAATTTAAAAAAAATCGTTTTATAGTACACATCACATCGATACGGCAGTCGCGAGAATTTGATTGGACGAAATAACAATAAGAACGGAAAACCTAACCTAACCTAACCTAACCTAAAGTGTTTACGTCGCGGCGTGAGCTGCGTGCGCGCATGTGTGTGCAGGGCGGCGTTAGTTTGGCAACGAGTGAGAACGTTCGGAATTGTTGTTGTTCGACCGCCAACCGCCGCTGGAGGTCGACCACGGCAATCATACGGACGTGGCGGTCGATTTGAACGGCGAATGCGTGACAGACGACGTTCCGGACGTGACGACCGTGACGCCGCTGCTGCCGCACTGGCCGACGCCACCGAGCACGGCGGACTGGACGTTACCGGCGGCCACTGCCATGGCCGTCATGCCGCCGTCGGCGTTCGTCAGCTTGGTGTCCATATTGAAACAGTACAGCAGCGCGGCGCCCACCGAACTCCGGCGCGTCGGCATCGGCGTCGACATCGTCCACCGGTTGATCCGCGGGTCGTACCGCTCGGTCGAGTGCAAGCTCGAGTTGCTGTCGTTGCCGCCCAGCACCAGCAGACCGCCGTCCAGCTCTACCATGTCGTGAGTGGCCCTGCAAAGTATTGAGATTTGTGATTGTCGACGGAAAAAAAATCGGTAAACGCGAAATTTGAAAAAAAAATAAATAAAATGATCACAAAATCCGAGAGCACAAGATTCGTTTAGAACCGAGTTTCTCTCCCGCGTTACCTGCGACACTGCATGGTGGCGATGGGTTCCCAGGCGTTTCGCCGGACGTTCAGCCGTTCGCCGCTGGACATGCACATGGTTCCGTCGTTGCCGCCCACGCAGTACAGCATGTCGTCCAGCGTGGCCACCGCGCAGCTGCTGCGCCTGCTGCTCATGGCCGGCACCGTCGTCCACTTGCTCATCCTCGGGTCGTACCTTTCTACTGTCGACTGGTAGTTCGTCGAGTCGAAGCCGCCTAATGCGTACAGGCAATTGTCTGCGAGACACCGTCAAAAACAATGCGTATAATAGGTGACGGCAGTGACGACAAATGCGATGAACACACGGGCAAGCCCCATTTGAATTAAAAAAAAAAAAAAAGGGGTTCCTCAAGTCGTCGTATCGTGTGAAACGCTCTTTTCTGATACGGATACCACAAAGAATAGAATTATATTCACGGCGAGATGAGGTCAAGTAAGGTTCGGTCGCGCGTTAACCGTGCAAACGGTGTCGGATATACATCATCTTATCAGTTATTTAATGTATACTATTATCACAGAAAGCTATAGAACCGTAACGCGGAAAACTAATGCAATCTAACAAATTCGATTTCACACGGCACGACGGGCTGCGGACCTCGCTGAAGTGTTTTTGTAAACTAGATCCTTTTTACTAGAGAAGGACGGGCGTATTTAGGTTCGGCCGACTTACCGACAACGGAGACGCGGCAGTACCGCCGGCGGGTGGTCATGCTGGGACAGGAAGACCAGACGCCGGTGAGCGGGTCGTACCGTTCCACGCTGCTCAGGCACGATGCCCCGTCAAAACCGCCGCACACGTACAGCAGCCCGTGGCTGGCGCTTATGCCCAGGCAGCTCCGCTTCGTTCCCAGTGACGTGACAGCCGACCACCGGTTGTAGTTCGGGTCGTAACACTCGGCTGAGGACAGGTCCACTATGCCGTCGTACCTATAATATACGCGTATATACACGGGAAAACATTAGTGTAAATTCAGTGGTTCCTCGGAGCTCTTATGATTATCCCCCCCCCCCAGAAAAAAAACTCGAGTTTACAGAACCGGACGGCAGTGCACAGACGAGTCAAGTTTTTCCGATCCACTATCCCGAAACAAATAGAACGAATCGACAGAGCTGCTTACCCTCCGATGGCGTAGATCAGCTTGCCCAGCGACACGATGCCCGCGCGACTCCTGCACTTTGACATGGGCGCGATCGGCAGCCAACGGTCGTGCCTCGGGTTGTAACACTCGCCGGCGCTGTGTATGGTAAACAAGCTGCCGCCTCCTGAAGTGAACACCGCGATTTACGTATTATTATCGATATTACACGGTAAAACAATAAAAATTGATTTAATGTCGTCAGTCACCGATAGCGAAGATGTACGGCATCAAGCCGTCCGGCCTCCGTTGTTCGGTCTGTTTGCTCGCGAAATCGGATCTTTGGTCCGGCAACAGATGGTACTTCATGGCGCCCAACAGCAAGTCCTTGCAGCTGGGTTCACTGCGCACCAGCGGTTCCGTTTCGACCACGTTCAACAGGAACATTTTCGACATCTGGGCCAGTCGCACGTGACCTAAAAGCTGAAACGAACAACGAAATAATACAATAATATAATATAGGTAGAGACTGCAGCTCTTACGATGGCGTGTATGTTACAACAGTTTAGTTTAGATGACCAGCTTTTCGCAATAGGAGTGGGAGCGTGTACGCATTGCTGAGCAGGCGCAAGTAATCATCACGAAATAAAATTCGTATTCATTATATTATTTGTATTTTACAATGCAGGGAAAATATAAAAATACAATAATAACCGGGAATCGGGTATCGATTGGGTAGAGGCGATAGGAGGCAGTTGACATTTTTGATAAGATTTGTTTGCTTATCGACACCTTGATGAACTTTTGTCATGTTTATGAAAAAGGGAAGGGAGGCGAGAGACGTTTAAAATGCTACAAAAGGGGGCGTAAAATAACAGAAGTTGGGAACTATTAGTTTAGACACTAAAGAAGATTCGAGGTAAAAGCATTCGGTTTAGAAAGATGTTGTCAGTTTTTCAAATGGTTCATAAAAACTTTCGGGAATCTAGAAATATGTTTCGAATAATGTACCACCGAACGGGAAATCCGTATCTTTTAATGTACGTATAATTTCTGAGGATTTTCACAGACAAAAAAAAGTGATCATAAACATAAAAAAAAATATACAAGGGTAAGTTAAGTTTTTTTTTTTGGAGGAATTAGGGGATCTATTATGCATTAGACACTCGGGAAATGGACTCTATTATTATACCTTGGCGATGTACTGCGATCGTTCGGATTGATTGTGTTTGATCCAATCCACGACAGCCACGAAAACTTGCTCTTCGGACACCACATTGAGTTTGTCATTGGATATCAAGTCTTCGACCTGCCAAAAACCAACACGAATTGTACATTTTTGAAAAAATACACAATACGAAATTCTACCAAGATGCCTGAACAATTTATATAAAATAATATAACGAGACACTATAATTTATTATTTATGTAGGTCGCCGGTCGATAGTTATTTATTAGCTTTCTACTGAGAAAATCCATCAATATCCAGCGGTTAATCTTTTTATATTCCGGGATTCGATTTAGTACGTCGTTTCTTTCCTCAGCGCACGCGGTAGTTTTTAATCAATTTTCCAAGCGCACGGTCTGTTCACTAATACGAGTTTAATGTTTGATGCAAAGGCCCGCGGGGAATTAAACAGGACACGTCGATTATTTGCATATAAATTGTATTAAGTTTGTATCATGTTCATGTCACACGTTCAATAATCATAAGGAGTTGCGTATAGGAAATTTGTAGGGAAAATGAAAATCGATCAACTTAAAAATATCCGAACATAAATAATATATTATGTATAAAATATTAAATGCGGGCACTGCGTTTGATGTGAAAATGTACGGAAAATCCAATATCTCGTTGGAAAATAGAACACTCATTTATTGAGTGGTACCGTTCGCCAACACTAATTCAACAATAAATACTGAAAAGAAAATTAGTGCTCAGTGTCATCCGTTCGCTAACTTCATAGACCTATAGCGGTCCAGTGTTTGAAATTTATGTCGGAAGAGTAGGTAACCCTAACGTGAATTTTATAATATTACTATTTAAAAATAAAAAATTGATATATAGGTGTATTGTGTTTATAACTTGTTTATTTAATACTCGTCAAAAAAAAAAATAGTCTATGTACAAGTGTATACATTTTATTGGCGGGAAAAATCCGGATTTTGTATTCGATTAGGCATTTTTTTTTTATGTACAACACAAAAGCTAATGAAAAATATAAATTTATTTAATACGAATAAAAATATTGAAAAACCAAACATTTACAATGATAAAAAAAGAAAAAAAAAAACTCGAATTTCAAAGCCCGAATACCGCATTTTCGGTATTTCAAATCCGAAATCCGCGTTATCGGATAGTCCGAATTTCACGTCTCGTCACCAATGTATTGTTTTGTGTTTCCCATTTTTTCGCGAGCCCAAAGACACCAGTGCCGGATATTAACATAACGACGCACGTATTATACATAATAATGTAATACATTACACTCTTCGGTCGCGCAATGTAACGTATACGAATATCCTGCATGTAGAGGGTCTTGTCGCGACGGGATTTATACCTACGGCGTTCGGGGTGAAAATTCCCATTTAGTTCTATGGCGCCGTAAACTCCCCCTCCCCCGACCCGTCGCCGACAGGGAAAGTTTCGGTCACCGCGTCGCGCCGGCCCGTCTGTCTGGAACGACCGCCCGTGACGTTACCGTTCTATACATTTAGAGACCGCCGCCGCGTCGACGACCTCTTGCACGACTCCCCTCCCTTCTCCCCTGTCCCACCCCTAATGGACTTTCAGTTTTTTCGTTGTTTTTTTCTTTCTTTCTTTTTCTACCGTTATTTAATATACACGTATAAAGTATATTTCAGAGCAACAGCGGCATTTCTATATTATTTTTTAGTGAACGGATTTCGAAGTATTACTAAAAAAAAAAAAATCCCCAATAAGAAATATAAAAAAAAAAAAATATAGGTTTATCGTACTGTTAATATTACGAGATAAAACCTATTTGACCCGTGCCCGTTGATATAAAACTCAAACATTAATAATGAAAAAAGTATTTTTAAAAAAACCACAATATGGTAGTAAAAAAAAATCTTAAAAAGCGAATGACAAATTTTGAATATTAATCCAATAAATAGTATGAAACAAATTTTGTATAGAATGAGCTTCATATCGGACCAATTCGGAAAAAACAAACGCCTTCAAAATCCGTACTCTATAATTATAATAGTATGTTAATATTATATATACCTCGGAGTAAGTAAGAAAAAGAAATTCTTCGGTCTTCATCACCTCCTCAAAGTTCTGCAGTGCATACCGATGCGAACGATTCCTCAACTCGTTGCATGAGTGTGTCTCTGAAACGGAAAACGTATCATAATAATAAAGTCTTCATTTATAAATAAACACGTATGAAATCAAAATTGTTTTGCAGCACATAAAATGAGGCGTGATAAACCATGGGAAAAACAAACGATTTCATTAAAGTCGTTTTTATTTTTAATCGTGGTTATTGCCTAGAATAATAAAATAAAATACATAACTTGTAAAAAAATTCAAAATTCAATAATAAAATAGTTGTTGTTGTACCGTTTGTTCCAAGTTCGAGGCACATCCGCAGTAATTGAGAAAACAAGTATTTTTACTGATGTGTCTGTTTATTTAGTCATATTATTATTATAATTGTATGGTAAAAAACACGTATTCGTGTACAGAGTTCGAGGAAAATGCGCATAAAGGCAATGCTTTGTATAGGCATCCCAGTACGTTAAATTTTCATGGAAAATCTACTCCCGTTTTTCCTTTTTTTCTTATGTGACGAAAAAAATGTAATATCGTTGATTCGTACAAAAAATTAAATACAAATTAAAATCATACGTTTCTTTTCTATATTTCAAGTTACATCAACTTTGTAAATGGAATACTCGGATATTCCAAAAAAAAATTTAAAGTTTAAAAACGTATTATCTACAATGCTCTATAGTTAGATAATCTTCCAAACATTCATAAACAAATGTTTAAAAAAAAATGTATGCTTTGATTGAGATAGTGGACAGAAATATTTGGTGTCTTTGAACAGTTTGGTGCTCCGGGCAATGTCTATAGTGCTTAATGGTTAATCCAGTCCCATTCGGGTTATTTAGTCATAATAATATTAATTCAGGCAGACAATACTTTTATAATTAATAAAAAACCGCGGGGAACCGATCAAAAAATATTTGATCTTAAAGTTGTAACCGCATCATATTATTTCTTTTAATTATAATATGATCGCGCAACAAAAAATAATTTCTACGGTTAAATTTGCTAAAAATAATATATGGGACTTAGGAAATATTTAATAAAACCTACTATTAAAAAAAAATACTTTACAACCGCAACAATGTTACTGAAAACCGACTTAAAATGGAAAAACGGCAAAAATGCGAAATAAAAAGTTTCACTTTTGAAGTATCTGCAAGTACATAATATTATAATATTAGGTTAGGTTATGTCGAATTATTGTGAACTCGGAAAACATAATTTTGGAATATAAAAATAAAAAAAAATGCATTTAAATCCTGACGCGGCTGTCTCTATATGTATGCAATCGGAATTAATTTACATCTCCTGGTTTGTAAGTTCGTCCTATTTTGGCTATTATAGCAGCCAATCCATTTTCAGAGAACTGCACCGAAAAAATTTGGACGTTACGGGCCAGGATTAATGTATAAGCGAAATTGGCACTTGCCCAGGGCTACGTAATGGCAGGGGAGATTTTAATTATTTTATTTCTATAGTACTGCACTAATCGAATCCTAAAATCAGGCCCAATAAAACGTTTTAAATAATATTATTTCGTACGGTGGCATAGCTAGGATTTTGTAACTTTATTGTGCGTATATAACATATACTTAATTAATTATCTATGCATTACACAATACTATATCTTCTAGAATAGAAATTTGATACATAACTGCATATAGAAAAAATTATAATTGTTGGCATAAATATATTCAAAAGTGTGTGTTTGAACACCAAAATCACCCTCCCCCTTGTTACGCAACTGATTTCGTATTTTAAAAATTAAAATCAATTGAATGTTATAAGATTTTTTTTATCGGCTGAAATTTCGGTTATAAATTTATGACGAATCGTTTAGATGACCTTACAACAGATTATTAAATAATACTATGTTTATTGGGCTTAATGGGCAGCCCCGGGGAAAATACTGTTTAGCGACGCGCCCACGGGGTCGTACGTAGCGTGAACTGTGACTGTAAAGTAAATATTACATAGTTTTCTAATGAAAACGAGTGACCGGGCTTTGAAATGAAAAGCGGACGATAAAACCGAACGCGATCGGCCGGTAAAATAATATTCGATAATAATTTTATTGCCGACCTTTTTAGGGACCTATTTAGGTCGTCGGTCGTCTATAATAAATATAGGCACGGAACAGAAAATGCCGGCGAGTTATTGATTTTTCGGCTATGTATCAAATATTAATAAAACGAAATTTAATATTTAAAAACCGTAAAAGTTTTATAAATACGTCGAAAAAATGACCAGGCCGATTTCCAAATCCATTTTTAGAATTTTTACCTTTATTACACGAATAGAAAATCTCTGTGTAAATTTCTATAAAACGTGCAGTTAGACACGGAAGTCGTCAATGAGTTTTTTTTTTGATTTCAGTCTTTTTACAATATCGTAAAAATAATTTTTTTTTAGAAAATCTTTCTATTATTGCACAAGAATAAAAATATATAGTTTAATAAGATTTAAAAGTATTCAATAAAATAAAAATGTCTATCTCCTTTAAGCACATAATGTTTGTATTGGTGGTAGAGAGTTATAAATAGCATATGAACACTAAACATATACAATATACTTTTAAAAAAGACTGACAGAAAATATTTTGAATTCAATTGAACTTTATTTTATTTAGGAGTAATTCCTTATTCTATATAGTACTGTGAATACCATAACTGAAATTATTTTTTTATGCATGTAGTTTATATAAATTCCCAATCAAATATTTTTTTTTTTTTTATATGTAAAGACATTAAATTAAAAACTTTGGAACATAAATAATCTAGTAATTTTTGACCAAAAGGTTGTTTAAAACAATCTATTCTGATCAATGACGGATCCAGGGGGGGCGATAGGAGCGATCGTCCCTCTCTCCATTCATTCTCCAATATACTCTTAGCACGATTCAACATTGAGCATGTCAAAAACGCAAATTCCAAAGCGTCCCCCCTCTCCGTTTTTATGTCATTGATCCGCCACCGATTCTAACATCAAACATCATATTTTCCCTTTTCTCTCTTAGGTTTTCTACGTCGAGAAAGATTCTCAATCGGTATATTAAATTATATTAGATGTGTTAATATAACTTATTTAAGTTATCTTTCGCGATCTTACGATCTCGCGCGATATCTGCAGCAGGCGTTTTCGATTATTATTATTATTCGACGCGAAAGAAGACGCGCATCACTTACCGGCAAACTGTCTGATTCCCAGGCAATTGGTCGCATGTAACTGTTTCATCAGGAACAAGCAGCAAGCGTCCCGGACGGAATTTATCTGGAGCAAAGACGACGCGGGCAACAGTACCTGTGGAATGAAAATGGTTATCGTGACGATGTCGTGATAAAAATCGAGTTGTCGGGGAAATTTGTTTCGTTTCGACCCCGACGGTCCTTGAACGTGTTATTATTACGACTACTCTGCGGTGTTGTGTGCGTGTGTTGTACGGCGGAACTTGAGCACGTAACGTTTTCGACCCTGTTAGTTTATACACGCAGGTTTGTGGGCGAGTATACATAAAGGCGGGTAGAGGGAGACTATATGGCCGCACAGGTTATTGCAGCAGTGTATACGCGAAGAGCAAACAAAAGTTCATAAAATAAAATACCGCGCGTATATCTATATCTATACACCGTGTACCTATAAAATAATAAACGTCAAATAATGTCAACAATTAAAAAAAAAAAAAACCCGCCGCCCGCCAGATAGCTCGATAAGGGATGGCGTTTAAGCGATTCGAACGCAATAGCCGCAAACGAAAATAAACAACTAACACCTAATTATCGAAATTGTAACGTTTCTTTTTGCGATATTGTCGGCTGCGAATTCGTTCGGTTAATTTTTCGTTAAATATACTTTTTGAAAATACGTTTCTATCAATATTGAAAAGCGGTTGGATTTATTTTCTCGAAGAATCCCGAAATCGGATTCACTTATATTTTTCCGTACCAGTACATTCGTTAGGCATGTGCTGCAATTTGATTAGTATGCAATTTACATTTTTCCGGACGATTTTGAACCGACCGATCAAATCGTTTTCTCCGATTCACGGGATTTCTGAAAATATGGTTTCGTCTGACGGACGAAAAATAACGAATCGGGCGTTTTAATGTATACGTGCATCACGCGAGCTGCGTCTGATTATTGTTATTATCGGGTATTATCAATTTTAAAAAGGACGTACGGCCGGCCGTATAGCGTATTCCTCCGAAACTCGATTGATGGCCGATAATATCTTGCAGCCCGGATCCGATCTATCACTATATTTGTTGGCTGCAGTGTAATTTTTTTCGTGCGAATGCAATCGTTATGGAAAAATGCGGTCGGCCGAGCGAAATGTACGATATTATATACGTGGATAGGTAAAATTATTGTTTTCGGCGGAGAAAGAGAAAACTCGCCCGTAGGCCTCTCTGGAGATGGATGATTCGATTAGATAGAGAGGAATAGAAGTTAGGTTAGACTACGTGCCGTACACGTGCGTGTTACGTTCCACGATATTATACACCTATACATCATGTTATAAACTTGACGGTTTTCTTTATGTGTGCCGTCTCTCTTCTTTTCCAAGCCCATAATCTCCCCGCACGACCCGTTCGCCAAAACGTAATATAATAAATAAATGTACATTTTGTACGTCTTCCGTGCTCCTCACTAAAGCATATAAGGGAAAATTCAGATATGTATGCACGTATTATGTGTGTGATCCCTTGTTTATGTTATTTTTTTCATCTTTTATAATATAATATTATTTCGTCCCTTTTGTTTTCGAAAACGTATGGGACTCGCAGCGAGTAGAGAATAAAATCCTATTATTTTGTTTGTATAAAATAATTTCGTTAGCAATTCGAGTCGAGTCGTATACCTATAGACATTATTGCGAGTGATGAATAATTTCGCGTTTATTTATTGACGTCAGAGATACGACGTTGGCGACGAGTTATACGTATAATACGTATCACGTGGAAATTTCATTTTTGGGATATTGATTTTTCGAAAATATACATATAGTTGTAAGTATATGATATAGTTTTAGATTTTTTTTCTCCTGACGCGGAACGTGCACACGCACGTTCAATAAAACTATCGCAAAACAACGAAAACAGACGCGAAAATATTCCCACGATAAATTTGTCTTTGACAAACTAATTTTGCGGCGGTAGCGTAAGTACTTGTTTAAATCGGTCACAATTTGTGCAGCACAAATAAATTGCAGTTCTGAACGAAAAATACCTTTAGATTCCAATCGAAGCGAGAATTGTATTCTAAAATCAATGACTTTACTATAAATTGTGCTTTTTTTTTTCAAAATGTATTTCTTTTTCTTATGTCAAAACAATCGAAGAGTAAAACTTAGAGTTGCTTGTTACTTAAATTGTCAAAAGAAAAATTCAATAGTTTTCAAAACAATGAGTGTTTTATACGGTATAAATGAATCACACGAGTTGTTACTATATATAGTTGGTACTTTGGGGAGGTTGTTAATTGCAGTTACTGTGTACCAAGTTTTAGCGAATTTTCTTATTATATCGATATAAATATTATTTTAGATACATTTTTAATAAATCAGGAGAATTCAAATACATTCAAATACCTGAACGTTTTCGTCGGTTATGTGAACTTGACCAGTGTACGAATATTCGATTAATAATTGCAAGGCGCTCAAATCCACGTCGTGTAATTCGACTTCAGATTGTAATTTCTCAGCCATATCATCTATACATAAAAAAAACCGTAAAAATATTAAGAAAAAAAAAAAGTTATCAATACTAACCGTTGAACATTGCGTAAAAATAGGGACTAGACGAGGCCAATACTAATCTGTGGGCTTTCGTCACGCTGTTACCAACCCGGAGAGAAACATCACACAGCTGAGAGACATTCGTCATGAGAAACAAGTAAACATAATAATTGTACAATTGACCATAGTAAAAAACCTTACTTGGATGTTGACTCGCATCTTATTGATGACCGAAAACGACGACATCGGGTGGTCGGGATCGTGGTGCAGATAACAGGACATCGGTTCGGGAGACTCGCAAGTTGGCGGTTCTTCAGCGATGGCGGTCTCTTCGAGTTCTGAAAAACACATCGTAAAATAAATAATGAGTCGAGTACAGTGAAGGTATATGCAAGATTTTTCAATAAAATAAAACTGCGGGCATTTCGTACACTAGCTAGGCTCCTTGTAAAAGATATACTGCTCATGGATAGGCCACAGTTGTGGGTGAGCATTTGAGAACATTGAAGCTATGTGTATACAGGATAACTTAATTTATATTTGTACGCAACGCTAATAAAATATCATTAACGAAAAACGTTCTGAACGAAAGTCAGTTAATCATGTTTCCAAAACCTTTATGAACTGAAAATCGTACTTTTTTTTTGCCTCGAATTTATAGACTCAAAAAAAGTTTTACCTCAAATAATCGTAAATTAATACGCGAAATTTCGTGATATTTTATGATTCTCACAAAAATTTGAACTCGATAAACCATTATAAAAAAAAAACACTGTAGTTACGTATTTTCAATATTTTTGTAGTGCCATAAGAACCATCTCATTATGAACCTTGTATCAAATTTTCAAGAATTTTTAAAAAGCCAAAAAAATGTTATCTACTTACAACCAAATAAAACTAAAAAAAAAACTAGAAAATTTCAAATAACTATAAATAGCTCAAAACGGCTAGAATATTTTGAAAATTCCATCACTTATATTATACAAGTATTCAGTGGAAATGTCAGGTTCCTATGAATTTTTTCTAACTCAATTACAACGAAAAAACAAAAATAGATAATATTGTGAATAAATATTCTCGTTTTTCCGAGATTTTTCACACAACTATGAAGATAACTTCATACGAGGAAATTAAAAAAAGAACTGATACTGGGGATGGGAGCGGCCATTGTTGTTGGTGAGAAGTTGGGAAGGTAGGATATATAAGTTATTTAATTTATATCTGTAAGCAACGATACACTATTGCTTGACGAAAGACGATTCCGAGTGCAGAGCGGTAATATATAATTTGAAGTGCCATAATTTTTTTTTGCGATTTTCGTTTTAATTTGATTTTACAACGCGTCCGATGATTTTGGAAATTTCACTACGTCTAGGTAAGTCCAATATAAGTATTATTACAAAGTTTCAAGTCTCTACGTCTACTTATAATCGAATTACAGAAGAAAAACTCCCAAAAATTAAAATTCCTTAAATGCTCAAAAGTGGCTCAAAAGTTATGGCGAAATACCGTAAGAAACTTGTCCTCTTCAAAGTATTATCTAAACAACTTAAGCTTTCTGAAAAGTTGTTAAACGAAAAAATCAGAGTAAGTTTACTAGGAAAAAACGTGTCCACAGACTAGAACAAAGAAAAAGAAGAAGAAAAAACAGCATTTTAAAACCAATAGCTCCCTCGCTACGCTCGGAATCTCGTCACACCAATTTAACAAAATGTATAATAAAAAAGTTCTCTTGTAGGGTTTTCGATTATAGGAAGTTTTCCGGTATAAAAATATCAAAAAAATGACAAAAAAAAAACCCAAGTACATAGTAAAATACAATATACATTCCTCGTACGCTCAGAATCTAAAAACGTACAGCTTAAAAATACTAGAGTAAAATACGAAATTATGATAAAAATATTTTTGAATATTCAATAAATACGATGGTCGCGGACCCCACGCTCCTCCTTCTCTCTGCTAAGCCACTGACCGACTATAATATTACATTTTAGGGAATATTACAGGAACGACTTTCATCTTGTTTTATGTGGCTGCAATCGTAAAATAAAAATAACGATCGGGGATGATGCGTGTTTCTTTTATGTGTTACTTTTTAACGAGCATCATCTCTTTATACTCGTATATCAGTGATGGTCGCATAATACATAAAAGTCGAGACGGGTACTGGCGCCACTGCATGCCGCCGAATGAAATTCTGTCGTTGCAAGTTTTTCGTATTATATAATATTATGTAGTATATGAGGAAAACTCTTTAAGGCGACAAGGCCTTTTTTTTTTTTAATAGTTAAGTATCGCTGCAAGTATCTACTAAAACCGTCTGTATTAACCGCGCGTTTCGCGAATATGGAAAAATTCCCCGTTTTTTAGTACATCGCACTAAATAATTTTTGTATATACATGTAGAAAAAAAAAAACCACTTTTATCGCGTTAACGACACCGGTACCTAACCTAACCTTTTACTTGACGACGGTGAGTGGTTTTTTTGTTTTTGTTTTTTTTAATGTATCGAATATCGATATTACAACGACGGTACAACTCGTATTGCACACACGGCGACAATACAGTGTAAAAAAAAAAAAAAAACGTAACTGTTAAAAAATAACCTCTATAACCTTTATCCTGCAGCGATGACATTTTCTCGTAATCGATTCCTGTACACGCTCAAAAACAAATTAAAACGAGAACTAGGTATCCGAATCGTCGGATACCTATTAATAGATTTTTGTTTTTTCATTAGCACAATTTTTAATTAATTATACTAATACGTAGGATCGAAATACAATTTTCCACTGGGATAACGTTCTCGCACCATGAGTACCTATAATAGGCTACTGTTGTGCGGGTGAGACGTCTATCACTTATAGAACACAGGGTAATTTACAATTTATATTCTGAAAATAACCATAAATCATTGCATTCAAAAAACGATTCTAAACGAATTACGGTATATTTTTGGTAAAATTAAACAGTCGTGTTTATATCCTCTTATGGCTAAGATAATCTGGAAATTTACAAAAATATGACATATGTATCGTCAATTTTGTTTTTACAGTTTTTCTTTTCATAATTTAAAAAAAATATTGGTAACTAGGGAATTTTTTCAAATAAAGTATCACTCCGGTGTGCCAGTGATTATTAACTTTTATAATGATATTTTATCTCTTTGGACAAATATTACTAATTTTAACAACTCTTCTCGGTCAAATTTCTCCAGTGAAATTTTACCCTCTGATAGTTTATGAAGGGAGAAAATTTTACCAGGGTAAGGGAAGGTTAAATATTAGGGAAGTTAATTTTTGCAGAGTCAGTGATTTACACTGAGCGGCAATCAATGCCATTACATCATCTTTTAAGTTTAAGGTGTGAACAATTTCTAACATTTTTAGTAACCAAAAAAAGTGTTCTCCATAAATGAAAAAACAACAAATCTTATAGTAAAACGAATAGTTTCTTCACTAATACACTCAGAATTAAAATAATAAAGCCGATATTATAACAGTGATAAAATAATATTGTAAATTATGGCTTTCCTAATGATCAGCATATTATTATTTATTATCCATGACAGTCGCGTGTCTCGGATCAATCGGTTAAAGCACGTCCTAACTCTTTAACAGACGAATCCGTTTTGCCGACGTTTTGCGTCAAAACCCGGAAAACAATAAATATGGTAATAGAGAAAAACTAATTTTGTCTAATTTTAGAATATAATAATGCGCAGAACACGCCCGTAAAATTGTTTTAGTATAATCGTTTTTCAAAAACGAGAAGCACACGATCTAGTCTTAAAATAATGTTGAAAACAAAAATAAACTTCCACTATCAAATAAGAACGCATAACATTATCTGGATTGACAAAACGTGTAACGTCTGTTTTTGACAAGGCTAACTTAGGAACGAAAAGTCAAAATTTGAAACGACTCATTTTTTGTCATAAAATAATAATAATAATAATAATAAATGTAAAAAAAACAAGAGTTGTTCCAGATCTTTCTGTTCTAGTTCTTTTTTTTATTTTAATCTTCACTATTCCAAATTCAGTAGAACCTCGATTATCCGAACTGATTGGGACCGCACCTAGTTCGGATACTGGAAATTGTTTAAAATAACAATTTTTTTTTAAACATACAATTATAAATTATATATTATTATCTATTACATATTTATTATATGTATTTAGAATACATTATGCATTCAGAAATAAATAACCATAAAGTACATAGGAACATAATAATATGTTAATAATATTACGAGCGCTTCAACGCGCATTGACGTTTGATAGGTTTAGATAAACACATCGCGTCTCGATTATCTATTAACAGACGTACATACATGTATGTCTATATGCATATATGTATGGTTTATATGTATGTATTAATAATAAATTGCGATAATTTTAAAATTGATGGCCGGCCGCGGGTGTACGAGTGCTTCGACGAGTTTTAACGTTCGGATAACAGAGGATTCGTGTAACGGAGATTCGGATAATCGAGGTTTTACCGTATTGCCGTTTCATGTTTTGCTATTCCATTTAATGCTCGCTTTCCAAGTACTGCACAATGTAACGTTGTTTAAATTTTTTGTTTTTCGATATTACTACGGCCTTTTCTTTTTTTGTGGCGTGTGTTAATTTTGTATTAATTAAGATGTAAATTTTTATGAACATTTTTTTCTCGGGAAAAATTGTATGTCAATGTTTAAAATGTATGCACATGGCTAACTAATAGTTTTCTATTAAATATATGTTATGTTTTATCTTTATTTTATAATTAAAAAAATGCATCAAATAAAACTATAACTTTAATTTATTTTAATAAAGTTTCAGATTCGTTTTTAGTATCACAGCCGGCGTTCGTAAAAAATCAATAGTGACGTGCGATTAAAAACTACCTACTTCAAATACCAAATTCACAGACTTCGAAAAATGATTTTAAAATGTTTGCCAATTATTTTTTTCCATCGATGAGTTTGAAATTTGACGATAACATAACGGTAATCGTGTAATAAAATACCTAACGAAAAACCAAAAAATGATTAATTTTGTAAACGAATTATCGTTTAATTGTCGGCTCGATGGTTAATTTCCCACGTTCACGGGGGTGTGTGTCACGCCCTACACGCAGTCACTCCCCTTTATGGTGGAGAGGTGTAATATAGCTAATACCACCCCTTTGAATACGGAACAACAGTATCGTCTGCTTATTGTACGCGTATACCATACATAATAATAACACTATACCGTTTTAATTGATTTTTGGATAAAACGAACACTCTTCTACACCTTTGTGTAATAAACATGACGGTCATTGTAATATTATAACCGATAAAAACAAAAAACAATAGGTGCTTAGGTATTCGACCTACATAATATTACTTATACCTATACCTATTAGATAGTAATAATAACAATAATGCGTTATACGCGGGTATAGGCTATCAAAGTTTTCTAATATATGTGGAAAAAAATTATCGTTTTAACAAGTAGGTATACGATGTTAAAACGGCGACGTTCTCTGCGCGTTCCGCATTATATACGGAATAAATGGATTTTTATCCGACGCGACGTGCACGCGTATGGATCGGAATGAATACAAAACTCGAACAAAATGTAAAAATCCGACTAGACAACCGCGACGATCGTGTTCTCGTCTGATACGTACGCGCGTATATTATAATTAGGGCACGGGACTTATTGCACTTAAAATTCGCAAAAAAATACTTAAAAACGCATTTTAAAAAAAAGCACTTCGAGTAAATATTATTATAGACCAAATAGTAGAAAGGTTTAAACACGGTCTCTTGTCTAACGATTCTAAATTATTAAATATAATAAATGACACGAATGATTAATAAAAAGTTAATTAATTTTAATTAAGTTGAAGTAAAATTGTATACGTATTATAGAAAAAAAATAACTTTGGATTAATAATTAGTGTAACGTTAGGAAATTGTGTTTAATAAGTTAAAGCCGTTAGAGCCCCCCTCTAATGTCCCCCAGGACATTTAAACACTTCTGCCGTTTTTGCTTTTTCAAATATTTTTCAAGTGCTTTTTCAGTACTTTTTGATGTTTTTTAAGCGGTTTTTTGTGGATTTTAAGCGCAATAAGTTCCGATTCCTCTAATTATATTATAATAAAACGAGCATTTTTCTTTGCGGTGAGTGTTATATAACGGTTACGTTATGATAATAAATTGATATTATTAAGCGTCGCGTCAGTGTACACGGCCAATAATGGAACGAAAACGAACGCGGCGGGGCGCGGGTACCGCGCGCAGACGAATTAATTGGAACGGGTGCGCGGAAGTTGACAATTAAACACTCCGCGCGACATACTGCGTGAATATGCGCAATATTATATCGTGTACGATATTTTGCGATATTATTATCGCAGAAAAATACGGTTTTTTTTCGTCGTCAATATATGCTAATTATATACGCCTCCTAACCACCGGGGCTCGAAATTAAAATATAAAAAGAGAGCGACCGCGACAGTGCCTGTGTGAACCTAATCATGAAAATAAAGAAACTCATACAGAGTTAAAAGAAATTTAATATGCCGTTAAACGTACATCAGAGTTACAATTATATGAAAAACTATTGAAAATTATGAGGTAAGAATTATGCATGTCAACAGTGAGTGCAGATAATATTGTTGCTGTGAGACAGTCTATGTATCGTGAAAGACAAAAACTTCTACCCCAAGTGCCTGTGTCACTTTTAGATGCTATTAACAAGGTCAAGGAATCGAACATAAAATTAAATAATGGTGAACAATTTATGTTTGTGAATAAGTCAGGTCAAATAATTATAGTTACTTGAGTACCTATATCTTTCTTCATACCCAATTCATTAGTGTTCATTTATAATACTTATACTAAGATATATTGAAATACATTCGTGAATACTGTAGATATTATCAATAATCAATATGTTGCAATTGAAAAATTGAATTGTATACGAAAATGTATTAATTTTGTCCTTCGAGTGGTACGCGATCAAAGCGAACGGTTCTGCTGTTAAATTTTCAAATATTCTTTTTGCATCCCGTGAAAAAATGTGAAATAACGCCCTTGGACCGCAAGTACGAGACTTAAAAAATAAAAATAAACTAACGTACCTTGTATTTATCGAAATCAACCTAACCCACGGGGTTATTTATCACGCATAATATTATGTTCGTGTACATTATACCGTTAATACTATTATATATTATTTAAAATAAAAGTTTAATATACGGTAATTAAGCTGATAACACGCGTTTATTTTTTTAACATATCGTTATATGTAAAAAGAGACGTACCGTCCCCTTGTTCTAATAGTATTCATAATCAGTAAGGGAACGATAAAAAAAAAAAATCATAATAATAATAATGAAAAATATTAGAGACGCTTCCATTGCGTTCGTCCACACATTCAAGTACCGGCCGTATACCATTCGAGAAAAAGTTAGTACGGGCGTTTTGGAACGCGAAAAACCGTCTGATCTGCAATTTAACGTAAAACGCGGTAAAAATTAGAGATGAGTGAACGTGTTTTTTTTTTTTTTTTTTATATTTTTATTGAATTTCACGATTATACAATTAAACACACATCGTGATAATGTGACTACAGGACTACTTGTAAATTAATGAGAATTTCTATATTTTCTTATTGATACGTATTTTTCATAAAATTTCTTACGCACAAGGATGGTGACATCCTAGGAATATAACCGAGAAACGAAACGTAAACTTTCGACCCTTGCGTGATATATCCAATTATTTTTCTAAATATTAATAAAAATAATAATATTGAATTCTATTAAAATCATATAGATATTACATTACCGATATATTTTATAGATACAACGTAGAAATCACAATTTCCTGCGGTTCGAACAATATTGAAATATTACTTATTTAATTATTATTGAAATACTTATGTGTTTCTCAACATTTTAGACACTGCCGGACAACATTCAGACAACTTTCCATAAAAGATTTAAGGAGATTCTTCGGTTTTATTTTCATAAACCATTTCCTAGAACTCGTGCATTTTTCATCGATTTTCGAATAAACTTCAATTTGTTTGGTTTATTTTTTGTTCAAAATTGAAATTGATACCTTTATTATTCAACCGATATTATACTGATTTATTGCAACTAAGCGAAGTATTGCAATATTGTAAATAGTCAATGTTCACATATACATATTATCCAGACTTGGTCATAGAAATAGTTGGTACATTTTTATGCAGTTTTTATGAAGCCAAATCGTTTTTGACATTTAGACTTGAAAAAGGTATTTATTCATGTCATTTTCATTTATCGTTTCGGTCGCTCGTACGAAGGTCGTGCAATATTATTTTCATAATTTCTCGCGTACACGCGTGCGTCAAATACAAGTCTGATACACTTCCTTATTTACGAAGTTGATATATATAGTGTCGACACAATAATATAGTAAACGGAATAATAAATTCAATTACATTGGTGCAAATCAATGCACTCGCACGGAATAATAATAAGTATTATTCGAATGGATGGATAATGATAATATTATCCAGATGATTACACATACGAACGATCGAACGTATTAACAAATATGAAGAAACCCGCAATGCAACCGACTAGTTAAACTTGCGTTTATGGTTTTACGACATACTATACTAGTAAATGAGTTTTAAGTCAAATTTCAATTTATAATTCACATTTTGCACACAGATATCCAGACATTTTTTAGTGAACCCACAGCGTGTCCATTTGTTCACTCTTAAAAAAAGGTCCACACGAGCAGATAAATTAAACCTTAATTCACTTAACTCTTAGCTTTTGGACTTTGCAGAAATACCCCATCCCCACAGTGAGAGTATTTTTGTATTCAATGCAATATTTCGTCATAAAATCTACTAATTCAATAATTCATCATGTGTTTTCTAATGGACACATAATAATCTAATCAAAATGTTACTTTACTAAGTGTCCAAAAGACTTAACTGTGTGTCCATTATTATACAAAAAACCTACTTGAAAAATGTCTTGTAGATACCCAGAGCAGCAGAGTTGAAAAAAATGTCAAATAAATCGATTTACAAAATCAAAATCATTTTGTCTGAGATCTTTGTAGGAACTAGATACCTATCTAGTATAGATAGTAGATACCTATATATAAGTACCTATTCACGCAAACGATATCACGAAATACATTTCATTGTGTCTGCTGTTATAATAATTTTTAACGTCTCATGAAATTGCATGTGTCATTTTGGCAACACCGCCTGATTCAAGTCAAGTGTACCACCTACCAATCCGTCAACAAGATTACTCATTCGGTGCGTTTCCGGAAATACATAAAAAAAAAGTAAATAAACATTACCATAATTATATTAAAATAATATACGGTTATATTCTTACCATTGCACGAGCTTGAGGACAGCTGACAACTGTTCTATTAATAACTTATTATACATTAAATTTGTCGTCGATAACACCATAATAATAACGATCACTGCACACGACCGAATAAAATACAAGGTTATTATAATAAATTATTATTAGTGTTGTATTAAATTATTACAGAAAATTCACCGGGCGACGACTGCGACAGCTGCAGATAGCGAGCGAAAACGCAGGACAATTTGACGAGAGGTTTATTAGCGTGTCAGACTCGTTTATACTGACGATGAACTTTCGACAAAAATTAATAATTATATTATTATCGTGTATAGTGGCAGATACGTGCATTACACTTGTGACATTTGAAACGTTCAAAGGGCATTTTTTTTTATTAACGTTTTTTTCGTGACACGATGATGTTATGTGTTTACGAGAACAGTATTTTATATGATCGGGTCAGGGGGGATGGCACGAGTCCAAAACGCGCACAGTCTAATCGCGTATACGCGCAAAATAAACGGATTTTACGCGAAACCAAAAACGAAATAACGAAAAGTAAGTACGAGCACCTATTATACCATGTAGACATGACCGTGGTACACTCGTATAGTAAAAAACGCGTAGGTCGATATTATTCGTTCGGCATCCTAATAAAAAAAATAAATTAATTCGTCGTTTGTAATAAAAAATGTGACGAATATTTTATAATACAACGTGCGCACGTGATATACGTTTTAGACTACCTACCGAAAATATATTATTGGATAATATTATAAAATACTAAATTGGTTGGTGGTCAACGAATAATTTACTAGTTCTCGCGTGTACATAGGCAGGTAAACAAAGGTTTAATGTACGGAAAACGAAAAAATCCATAATACCGAAAGGTTTTTGTTATATTATTAATGTCGTCTGATGGTTGTGGACTTTATTAAGTCTATATAGGTATACATTTAAAGTGGCGTATTTAAGGAGTTCGAAGGGTCTTCTGTTAGTCCGTATTTATACACACCAAAATGATTTACATCATGCCATATATTATATAGCTCAAGTGGTGAACTATTACACCAATTACATATAATGTATACAAATCAATAGAATGACACAAAAAATTCTACCACAAACTGTATTAGAAGCAATGCAATACTGCAAAGACCTTTTACCGAAAATTAAAAATCCATTTACAGTTGTTATTCACAATACCAGTTATTAATTTGGAAACTTCTGAACGTACGTTTTCTGTTTTTAAAAGAATCAAAAACTACCTTTGGTCAACAATATCAGAAGTTAAGCTGTTGGGTTGATTAATGATGACTTGGTTGTTAAAATTATAAATAATGATGAAAACGTAACAGTAGAGGAAATAATGTAAGTTTTAAAAACATATTTTGCAAGGAGAATGCAACTACAAGACTGATGAGAATAATATCTACTTAATTTATTTTTAACTATTTGACTTATTTATTTATTTTATAAATTAATATATTATAAGATAGTTAAACTTATGTATACGCAGGTGTTTGTCTAGTTTTCCCTCCCCTGCTAGACTTTTGACTACGCCACCGTATATTAATTATATATTTTAACATGTATACGAACACCTTCTGAACGTCCTTATCTGCTTTTAAAAATTGATTTATTCTGTATATTAAATGACGAAAATTGAAAATTTATTAATACGAATAAAAAATAATATGGTAACAGTATTGTAAATAGGTTTTTACATTTTACACACTTCGAAATATTATCAAGATAACATTGCCAGCAAAAAAATAATACTATAGTAACACACAATTAAGTAAATTACAATGCATTTTATAAAAGTTTTGATGTTTTGTTTGTTTTGTTTGTTTTTTTTTTTTAGCCGTTTGGTATTATCGCGAACGATAATAATGACTAATGAATAATAAATACGTGGAAATGCGTGAATATGTAATATCCATTGGCAGAAAATTAACTGTAGTACGATATTTTTTTTTAAAAAAAACCGTACTACTTGTACAAGTTAGCATTTTAAAATAAATAAAATTAATTTAGTAAATTATTTTCCATTAGAATAAAAAAAAGTATACAAAATAACTGTGGTATTTTTTTTTTTTTTTTTAGGCCTGTGTCTAAACAAAATGAGTGGGTTAATCACGGATCACGGGTGGTTGGAGAAGTAAGACAATAGAACCATATAGAACAGTCAATTTAAAAAAAAAAAAAAAACTATTTATGTTTTGTTTATAACGGGGGTGATGGTAAGTACAAACATTTACTACAGACACACATATATATACAAACAAACAAAATGTTCTATACAACAATGCAAAATAATAATTCTTAACAAGATAACAACTATACCATCACATGCAATGCATTTTTAAAATAATTTAATTATTGTTGTTGAAATTGATTAATGTTATTCTGAACATGATTCTATACAAAATTGAGAATAAATTCAATTTAAATATGTATTATAGGTACAGTACACACAGTTGATCAGTAAATGAACTAGTTAGGTACTACTGTTAAAAAAAAAAAATGTAATAATTCAAGGCAAAATCGTTTTTCTGCGCACAAAGAAAAGCCCTAACCGTTACTGTTTTGAACCCCTTAATAAAATTTAACCGGTTTTAAGCCTCCGACGTCTGCTGTGTTTCGACACTATTTTGTTGCACAATTTCCAGTCACGGACACAGAACAAAGCAACGTTTGCAATAAATCAGTGAGGCTCTATAATTCATATGAATTTTGAGGAAAAAAAAATTAAGAATCTGTTTCGATTCATTTAACACTGACGAACCGTGTGTAATACGAGTGTCAAGTAATAATTTATTTTTTATTATTAAGTTTTGTTAAATCAAAAATCATAGTTAAATTTATAGTAAGTCAAGTAAGTGTATTTTGGTGATATGCTTTCTAAATACTATGTCTGAACCAAATGGAACCAAACACAATAGAACTATTGATGTTTTTCAAAACTAGTTAAATTGCATCACAATATTAATTATAAAAAAAAACGAACATATTTTGCACGATGGGTGGGAGACTATTATAGATGGAAAATGTAATGTATATCTGTAGGTAATGATTAACAATTGCTAATGAAAAACGATTCTGAGCAGAGTTCAGTTACACGTGTTTTGAAAGACCATAATATTTACGATTTAAAAATAACACATTTCGTAAATTTTTCCGTTTTTCCTACGCTTCTTCTCGGTCTTATCTAATTATTATGAAAACCCCTGAGAAAATCAAAAAATTAACTCACTAAAGTACCATCTTGAAAAAATTTTCTTTCAAAAAATGTACAGCTACACTTGAAAATCGGAGTAACATTGCTGATAGAAAAGTTGTTCACAGAAAAAAACAACATTGTAAATCAATTTCACTCAAAATCTAAAATATGATACACGGAAATAGTACCTAGTTAGAGGAAGAAATCTGTGAAAACACTACTCGGATATTATATTATTTATATATACCAGGTGATTCATTTAAGTAGGTACACTCATTATTTCAGAAAGCATTAACTTTTTCCGAAATTTATTTTCTAGAATGTTTAAGAAATAAGCTGTTACACAATTTTATATTCATGTTATTTTTGGGGGTAAAAACATTACCTACTTTTGATTTTCAAATGGCAACCTATATTAAAAATTCCATAAATAGATGAAGTATTAATTATAATTAATTTTAGTGTTGAAATTTTTGATCTCCGTAGATCCGTTGACGAGATATTCCACTTTTAAGTTTAGGTTGGCGGAGAGAAGAGGAGTATTATTAGTGTGACGGTACGGCGAGAGCGTGTTAAAAATGCACCTACTTTCCTCCAACCTAAAATTAAAAATGGTATATCTCGTCAACGGCTTAACAGAAATCAAAAATTTCAACACTAAAATTTATTTTAACTAATACTCAATCTATTTATGTACTTTTTAATAAGGGTATTGGGTTGCCATTTGAAAATCAAAAGTAGATAGTTGTTTTACCTTCAAAAATAAGGATGACAAAAATAGCATAAATATAAAATTGTGGAGCAGCTTATTTCTTAAATGTTCTAGAAAAAAATTCCAGAAAAAGTTAATGGTTTCCGAGATAATTAGTATACCCGCTTAAATGAATCACCTGGTATTTTTTTTTTTTACTAAGCTTAACTTCAATGATTTTGTTTGGGGAAAAGAACATAATACAAAATATTGTATTATTATTAAAAAAACATTTGATCAGACGGGTTATTTTCGATTAGTGCTTCTGCATAGTCACAAAACCGTTAAGAAAAATCGGTTTTGAAAATAATAATAAAAAAGATATAATATCTAAGTGAAAATATATTTTTATTTATTTTTTTTTCTATCTTCATCATAGTATATCATTTTGGCAATGAATACTTTTTATAGTACCTTATATTCTTTACCTATAAAATATAAAACTGTTTTATAATACCTACTCTTTAAACCGTATTTGTACCCGCTCATTTATTGTAAATAAGATAATGTTCAACACAAATAATAATTATTTTTGCCTCACGCATTAACTGAGAAAACGAAATATTAAACTGTAGATTTAATAAGTGTATTTGAAATTAAGTAAATAATTTAAATTACAAACGTTCGTGTCAATTATATCATAATGAATTGTATAATATTTCAAAACTGGATAATTAATGTTATTATTTTTCTCGTTTAAATTGACTTTTCACAATCGATTACAATATTTTAGTTATTTTACGTGCGTAAGACGCTGATTCCGCGTATACGTTACAAATTAAATAACCTATAGACAAATAATAACTATACTAAAATATAGTTCGTGTTTAACTTGATTTCTGTTATGTATAATTAAAAAATAGTTGCTAAATGGGAAAGTGGGATACAGTGGTTATTTTTTAAAATATTTAAATAAACTATAAACCGCTTTGAAAATAACAACCGATTATAACGTTAAAATATGTCAACAGTCCAATATTTTCTTCTGGTACTTAGGATTGTACGATTTCCAGGTCATCAAACAGAGAATTTCGAAATTTTAATACTATATAAATAATTATAAATACAACCAAAATTTGATTCCAGAAATGTACAGAAATAACATTTTGTAGGCCGGGCAGTGAGACTTCAGCCTTTACATCAGGAAAATAAATAACTGGACTGTTACAACACTGCTAGATGTATTTTTTTTTTTTTTGCAAATAAATTATTGTAATATATAAAACGCAACATTGATCGACATAATAATATTAGTTCTATCATTGAATTTATGTCTATATATTTTAAATCAATGGTTCTATTTATTTGCAAGCACGGAGTACAAATATAACTATGCAAATTATAAGAAAGGCTCAATCATGAAACCCGCGGCAAATTTTGATTAAATATTACGAATACTAGATACGTTGTAATTGAATAAAAAAAAAAGAAACAACACTTTTCTCTACGTATTATAATATATCGTTAATAAAATCTAAAAATGTCCGTTCGAAAACAAAACTATAAAACAACGTATAATAATATTTAGTGTTTCCAAGGACAATAATAAGATATACAATAAACACGAGTATGAGTAGTTTTTAACGAGACATGGTTCACGATAAAAAGTAGGCAATTGGCATGTATATAGGTATAGTGTTTAGGTATTTGATTACTGTATAGCAGATCAATGTCGATTAATTGTAGAAAAACTGCAACAAATGCCAGGTGAATTCGGGCCAGATGAATTTGCATAAAAAATAGTTTATGTATTCGGAATTGGGGAATCTGTGACATAATAATCACGACGATATATTTTATGACAATTATCAAATTTTAATCCCGCAATACCTACCTAAATAATAAATGGTTGTAATCATATCGAAAGTACCGAAGTACTTGTGTTTTCATTCTCAATTCGATAGAAAAGTAATTTTTAAATAATATTTATCACCTAAATATGTAATAATATACCGTAGCGAAAAATAAAACTTCATATCGAAATAAATGGATCGAGCATAATGGGTTTTTTTTTCAAATATATAGGTACCATATGTTATTCTCTATAATTGTCATCTTTAAACACGACGAAATACCGTCGGCTAGAAAGTTAAACCAGTTGAACGCGTATCATCTAAATGAAACTTTTGAACTATACATTGAATACGCATGTCTATTAAATTGTTTTTTTAAAAATAGGTTGGGTTAGGTTAGGCTAAAAACGGTTAATATGCATTAAAAATCAAATTCGTTTCTAGTTCATACGTTCCTCTGGTTGTAGCCAACGATATTATAAGGGCATCTTCTAAAGTTAAGCGATTTTCAATCAAAATTATTATATATTATTCATTACGAAAACCTTAAAAGTTTGATAACATTTTATTGTTGGACTGGTTCCAAAATTCATTGTTGCCAACTAAATTTCTATTGGATCCAGCGTAATAATTTTACTGATATAATTTCTTATCAGTCCTGTGTGTTCCTATTAACCGTGTTTTAAATGTATGCCAGAGTAAAAGTGTCTCTACTATTGTTTATAATGTGGGAAAAATCGTCCCAATCATATAATCATGTTTCAATATCCAACGCACGCAGATAAAATATTTTCGTATCCAACAATTTTCTCGACAGATTCAACATTTAGTTGTATTTCGGAAGTAACACAATAATACAGTTTTGTTGAAAATATGAAATTATACGGGTAACGGTTCGTGAGAGAAAATGTATGTACGTTTGAATTAACGTATTGTGGGTAAACTGTAAGGTCACCAAAATGACCTTTTTATAACCGTGAACCGGAAAAACTTTTATCCAATATTATATCAAGTATTAACATGCACGAAATGACGAGAATCCGGTTAAAAGATAAACAACATTTTTTTTGGAAATGTGACAATAAATGCGAGGTGGTACGAAAAGTGTGTTTTCCATTTTACTAATGACTATCGTACTATTTGAACTTTGACGTAACGTCAAGAATTTCTTTACAGAAAAATAGTAACGTAATCATAACATATTCATTGTGCAACTTTTATCGTTTAAATTATAGTTAATAAAACAAACAAAAAATCGTTATAAAAAAAGGAAGTTTGTGAAAATTATATGCACTTATGATAATATGAAAACGGATATCGCCCGTTATCTCATTTGGAGGAAAAGGGAAAGGTGTAGTGTACTCAAAACGGAAACGGGTTATAATGAGCCCCGGTCGAACATGCTGCTTGCAGGTAAACATCGCATATTACTCGACCGCATTTAATCGGATATTTTACTCAGAGGCCAGAGGCCCGACTATGTACTATTATGTATGATTATGTCCATAAGACGCATTTTAAATATTATACATAGTGATCATTCCTCGATAAGACACCCATTATCTCGGAAGTATTGATTTTTTTGGATTTTTATATTATTTTTTTTGACAAGCAGTTCAGTTCTAAAATATGAAACTATAGTTATTTTCGAGGGTGACACCACTACTCTGCAATATTTTGATTTTAAATAACAAAAAAAAAATTACTATAAATTGATGAATTTTTAGTTAAACTACTAAAATTTGGATTAAGAATTACAAATGTCAATACCAAAATATAATTATATTAAATTAAGGAATTTTTAATACAGCTGTTTGAAAATCAAAAGTGGTTAGTGGTTTTACGCCCAAAAATAATGGTAACAAAAATAACGAAAAAAAAAACAAATTTAGAGCTACTTGTTTGTGAAATTTTCCAAAAAAAAAAATTCAGAACAAGTCAAAATTTTCCAAGATAATAAGTATTTTATTGATCACTCTGTATAGTAAACCAACGGCCCGAGCAATAAAAACGCGAACGACGACGATAGTTTTAAAACTTTTTCAATGGATAAGATCTCCACCGGATTTAAAGAATCCAATTTATAAAGGGTATAAACTCTGCAGCCGGTCGAAGATTGTCATCGCAATCCGAATAAATATTTAACCTCTCACTCGTTCGCGCAAAGATAATATATTTCGACGATAGATACAATATGTATTATATATTTATATATTATTAAGTCGTAAATGTATTACTACTTTCGGACTTGACCATAACATTGTTTTTAAAATTTTTCGGTTTTTTTTTTCCACAATAAAGGTCTGTTTGAAACCGAAACTATCGAGTCTTGTCTCCGAACGGCGAAGACACTTAAAATGAGTAATAATATTATGTTTTGATGACATATTATAGTCTCCGACGAGTCGATTTACACCGGAAAACGTACAATATTATATAGGTTATATTTCCTAACTTTATGTAGTGGTCGACTTGCGAAACAGCGTTTCAGTACAACATAATTTAAAAAAAATTTAACTTTATACTTGTCGGCTAAATATCGTACGGCAATCTGTATTATTTACCGCAAAAACGCATGTATATTTTATGATAAAATAACCGGTATCAAGACGCGATTTCAAGCGTAGAGTATTGTACACGATAATATCAACGTTTCATTCGGCAGTTACGTGCCATGAATATTATATTAAAAAAAAAAAAAAACATTTAACAAAAACAACATAATAATATTAGCATTGTCTTCGACAAAGATTATATCGTTGTATTTAAATAATCAAGATGTGATTACATTTTTATCGGGATTTTCGTAATATTAGCATAACCTCACCTAAACTAACATCGAAAACGTACTATATAACCGTGAAAAATGGCGTTGAAATTATTGAAAGCTCTGAAAAAACAACGCTTAATTTAATTATCTTTTGTAGATTCTATGTAAAGCGAGGTACGTATTATTTTTTCTATAATAATGTAATAATGTGATTTTTGTATTTGTTCTAGATTCTGAGCGTAGCGAGGAATATAGTAGTTTTTCTATGGTGTGAGCTTTTCTTTTTCGTTGTCTATAAACTATTTTTATACCAGATATCTTATTCTAATCAAAAAAGAAGTGAGCTTCTATATACAATTTTGGATCTATTTGATATATTGGTAACGATTTCGTTATTTAAAATGTTTTCAATTTTAATTTTGTTTTTCTACCGGAAATTTTGCTCAGAATAAAATGGCCAGAGTTTCTTTGTGGTTTTCCTTATAAATGGAATAAACTAAAAAAAATATGTAAGAAAAATGGGAATGTAACGATTTGATTACTTTTGACTTTGTTGTTTTGTTTAATCATAGAGACCTGAAATTTATACAGAATATTTTTCTTAACGAGGTAAAATTTTCAAAACATTCTGACAATTTTTAAGTTATTTGTAAGCATTCGCCCTTTTCAAGTTTTTTTAGTTTATACTCAGTTTTATGTAATTTTATTTAGGGTTTTACCAAACGAAAATGTTTGAAAATTTACACGAGGTTTATTATAAGTTATAATTAGTAGTAAAAAAAAATAGTACCTAATGTACTTATGTGGTAGGTTTTTTTACAAGTGATTTGAGATAGTATGTTTACGAAAATCATAAAAATGATACAACATTTCAAAACTTCATTCGGAATCGTATTTTGTTATCAATGATTTTTGGTTGCGTACAGATATAAATTAAATAACTTTATGCGTCCTACCCCTAGATTCATTAGAAATTATATACTTTTGGGGGGAAAAAAATTTAAAAAAGTAGAGCGTTAATTTCGAAAAAGTTTTAAGTTCAAATCTATACGATAATATTCGTTAAAAAACACCGAAAGTATTTTGAAAATACAAATTAATAACTTTTTTAATTTAAATTTATGTTAAAAAAAAACCGCTTATCCCGAAATTTCACTTTGCATTAATTTATCGTCGCATTATATAGTATTTAAATTTAATTATCATATATATATATATATATAAGATATATTATCCTACTTTCCCAAAATTTTAATTTTTATAATGTTATCTGAGTAACATTGCCACCGCGGTGCAAAATGCATAACATACACTGTATAGGTTTGGTTACCTACCTATATACAGTGTACCATAACAGTGATTTATATTTCAATTATAACCCATTAAATCTCACGATAAAAAGACGATTTATCGCCGTCGATGAGGTTCGTCGCGTATATATTATAGTATAATATTAAAAAAAAAAACTCGTTTTATAATATTAATATAGAACGCTAAATCGATGTACCTATGTTATTTCAATCGTTAATCAGATATGACACGCCGCACTAAACCATCATCGCGCGCGTGCTTTCTCCAGTACAATATTATATTATATTTTTCGTAGACGCTTTCCGTTGCGAGCCCAAGAGCAATAATTCTATACTACAATAGGTACCTTATATATATTTTATTATAACCTATTATTAAACCTTATATATTTTATAATACATCCCTTGAAACTCGTTAGACACCACTATAGTATATACCATATGTAATTCAACGCACAACCAAAAAGTAATATTTCTCGAAAGCAAAAAGAGTAATTGTATTTTTTTGAGGGGGAGGGAGGGAGGGTTTAATCACAGCTAGGATGTATATTGGTTTTTCCATGACGTGTGCTTTTTTTTTTTTTTTAGAAATCTTGCTCCGATTTTCGAATGTGGCATTTTTCCGTAAGAAAAAAAATGTCTAATCGGTGTATTAAAAGGCCTTGTTTTTGATATGTATTATAGTTTTCTTAAAAAAAAACCAGGGAATATGGAAAAATGTAAGACAATAACCTGTTTCGTTATTTTGATTTTATGTAGCAATCTCGTTGAAAATAATCGTAAAAACCTGACATTTTGACAGGATACTTATACAGGTATATTAGTCTTTAAACAATGAACATCGTTTTTCTGAGTACATTAGACTTTTTAGACGAGGTCAAATTTTCTAAACTTCTGGCAATTTTTAGATATTTATTATAGGCATTTAACATTTTTTAATTTTTATTTGGTTTCGTGTGGATAAAATTGTTTCGGCCGAATGCTTGAAATGCTGGAAAAAATCAACAACTTGGCATTTCAAAACAAGTTTAATAGAATTTTTTTCAAAATATAATTTTTATTTTCTTTTTCTCGGTAATGTAAAAACTCAAAATCTAAAAATGACTCGTTTGGAGTCTTTGATAAACGAATATGTTATAATAAAAACGTCCGGGAAGATCTCATCATCTTTCGTTTACTAGTTAATTCCAGCTGATTTGGAATAGTTTTACATGTGTACCGAATAAAAAACTAATAATAGCGAATAAATTACTCCCAAGGTGTAAAACGTGTCAGTTTTATTATTTATGCACACGTGCGGTGCCGACGGGGACAAAGAAAGCGTCCGTTTATCAATATTTTATTATACGAATTATTAGTTTCAGGCACACTCTTGGCAGGATTCCAACGCCCGCAGCTCCTGATAGGAGGATCAGATCGTTAGGTATGATGTCTTTATAGAAAAAAAAAAACTCCGCAGTTTACATATTATTATTATTGTACTACACAATAGAAATTTTGCACGGCATTCATAATACCTTTTTACATGTGTCTATATCATGTATATTGCATATTATATATAAAGGAAATTTTCAAATCCTGCATATTATACACTGCGTACAACATTATAATAATAATTTCCGATTCGATTTTCTGCCACCAAACGTGTTCCTATACGTATTTATACGGCTCGGACGTTTCGACCGAGTTTCAATATACCTAGATAAATTATAATAAAATATATTATACACTAACACACTTGTTGCGATCCGAGCACAATATAGTTATTTTATTATTTTACCACGATTAACAGCACGACTAACGCGTTAAACAAAGTAATTACAATATTATCAACGATCTCAAAGAAAAATGTGCATTTTTTTTTTTTTATACACGCTCTTGGTGTCGTAATACGATACTCTAACACGCGCGGTACGATCGTTACGCGACCATCGTTATAATTCATAATAATACGACAACAATATTATTATTGTGCTTTTTTTTTCTTTAATTTACCGTAGGACAAAGATTTCGAAGACGAATCTACGTAACACTGTGTAACTATAGAATTTTAAAGGTTTACAAAACCCCCCTCCCCCTGTCCCATCTATAATATACTTTCCTTTCAGTTTTCTCCGAAGAATCTGTAATATATAGGGAATTTCTCTGGGTTTTCTTCCTATTTTGTACACCTATACTATCCTCATTTATTCTACATAATAATACCTATTCTCCTGCGGACAATTCTTTTATACCTATATACATTATTCTATTTTCATTTTGTTCGCAAGACAAAAAAGGTTAGTCGAAAATAACGAGTATGATATATAGGTGCGCATTGTTCTTTTCAATATGTTTTAAGTTTTAGATTCCAAGCGTAGCGAGGGAGCTATTGGTTTTACTAAGATGCTTTTTTTTTCTTTCTTTCTTCTAGTCTGTGAACACATTTTTTCTAGTAAACTTGCTCCGATTTTTACGTGTAGCAACTTTTCTAAAAGCTTAAGTTGCCTATATGGTACTTTAAATAGGAAATTTTGATTTTCGATGCCATTTTTTAAATAAAAGCACTTAAGTGGGAAAAAAACGTAGGAAAACGTACAATTTCATGATTTCATTATTTTATAAAAACACGGACGACGTTTTCTACCAAAAATAATGATTTAATCGAAAAATCACAAGATACCTCTTTTGTTACCTTTTTGATTTTCTTTCATACGGTATCACCGCTGAAACTTTTGAGCCACTTCTGAGCTTTTGAGAAATTTTAATTTTTGAGAGTTTTTTTTCCTGTAATTCGTAGAGACTTGAACTTTGGTAATAATACTTATACTGGGTTTACCTAAACGAGGTTAAATTTCCAAAATCATCGAATGACTTTTTTTTTTTAATAAGCGTTTTGAAATCAAATTTAAATAAAAATCGCAAAAAAAAATTACGGCACTTCAAATTATTTATTATCGAACTGCCCTCGGAATCGTCTTTTGTCAAGCAATGGTTTATCGTTGTGTACAGATATAAATGAAATAACCTTATGTATCTCATCTTCTCCCTTTCACACCCATCTCCAGTATCAGTTCTTTTTTCTTTCTTTACGCAACAATTTTATATAAATATATTTTGAAATAAAACTTTGGCATAAAAAATATTTACAAATGATGGATTGTTAATTTTCTGTTAATTTTTTAATTGTACATCCTGAGCGGATCGAAGAATATATTGGTTTTATAATGATGTTTATTATTATTATATTTTTTTTATCTGTGGATAACTTTTCTACCTGCAATTCTGCTCCGATTTTCAATTATAACAATTTTTCTGAAAGGAAATCTGGGGAAAAGGACTTGGGTGGTTCTTTAAATAGATCATTTTTTTATTTTTCCAGCCATTTTCATAAAAAAATGGGAAAAACCGGGGAAAATATGGGAAAAAAACCTAGAAAAAACGAGAAAATAGGTACAATGTTAAATAAATATTATTAAAGGAAACATATTAGGATACAACCAAGTTTCTGTTAAAACAATAAAGATACAATTTAAACAATTAATATTACAATTTAACAAATTCAATTTGGTCCTGATACCACGGGTATTTTGATATTAACCAAATTCAGAAAAGTTACAATTGTTCATGACAATCATTCATATGACCCCCATTCAATTTAATAGAACGATGGTTTACAAGTTTTTTGGATTTATTATGCGGGAGGTACTCTTAATATACTTCATAATAAGGTCAGGTTCACCATTAGAAAGACGACGCAGGAGTTCATCACAAAGTTGAACCATATACATAGTTGAGTCTATGCATACACAATTATTTAACCATAATATAACGTATATACTGTTAAAAAAGCAACATTATTAACCGAACTCCGCTCAGAATAGTTTTTCGTTTGCAATGGTTCGTTATGGTTAATCGTTACGTACAAATATACATTAAATATCCCCTCTACCTTCCCAACTTCTCACCTACAACAGTGGCCCACCCATCGTGCGATGAATATCTGTATCTTTTTAAATATATAATTGCATACATGTTTTACGTATTATTAATTATAATATCTTATTTAAGCATATAATAATTATTGAATTATAATCAAGCTCGTGCGTATAAATCTAAAAACAATTTCCTAATCTGTAGCAAATATTGTTCAAATAAAACTATTTCTATGGCTTTTTATCGTTATTTATAGTTTCAAAAACACTGCATAATAGACAATAATGTTATATAAATATATATATTCAACACCCGAACTTATTGACTTTTAGATTATGTGTAGGTAATTCTAATATATTCGTGGTTACGAGTTATAAATTTAAAATGAGCCGTCCAACAACAAAAAATACCTTCTTTTATTCGAACAAATTAACTTAATCTTTAATCACACGAAAATCAGTACCTATCCATTATACGTGAGTTATATTTTAAACATACAAAATCGTTTTGTCTTTTTATTATATTATATCTATACTTTTTGTATTAACTTTTAAAACAATTTTTTTTTATACCGTTTAGCGTAAAACTACAGCCTACAATGAAAATCAAAAAGAACACAAATTAATCGGGTAATTGACATATTAATTTATAGAAAAATGACGGTGTTTTTTAATTGTAAAAATAAGGCCACTTTTTAATTTTAATTCTCTATATTATACATAGACATCATTCGAGTTAGTTGGAAATTGAAGGGTACTTTTTTTATATTTTATCTGTTTTTAAACAAATTGCATAATTATACATTAAAATACTTATACTACACATATAGTATGAAGCAAGAGTTAATTTATTCGATTCGTTCTAAAGTGAATATTAGAATATTTTTTAGTTCTAGAATTGTTTATTTATTTATTTATAAAAATTGGACACATAATATAAATATAATACATGTAGTACGTTACTCTTAAGATACAATAATGAAATACATGACGTTTAAAAACTTCCATCACATAATAGGTTTTAGATTCTGAGTGCAGCGAGGAATGTATTAGTTTTACTATGATGTGTGCAAATATTTTTTAAAATGGATTATCTGTAAAAGTTTTCTACCAGAAATCTCCTGTCAAAAAACGACAAGATATCTTTTTTGTTGCATTTTAGATTTATTTAGTGCATTGGAGAGGTCAGTTTTGATTTTCCAAGAAGTTTTACTCGAAATTCATCGTAGGATGTACTATAAAATAAAAAGATGATCATAATGTAGCAATTTTTTTTTTAAAAATTTATATTTTAAAGAAAACCGTAAAAATAATCCGGCATTTCAATACAATATGTTAAACCGAACTTCAGTCATAATCATACGTTATTTGTAAGACGTGGATTTTCGCGTAAATACATAATTTTAATTTCGAATAAAAATAAGCACGTTTCATAACACACTGAATAAAATACGACTTTTTTATTATACATATTTCTACATATTTTTAAATATTTTGCATATTCATAAACAGATACCTATTAAATTTACTAGAAATATTGATACTGACCATAATTATGTTAAAAGTTATTAAAAATATTCTTCTGAATAAAAATGAAAACACATCAATGGATATTGAATTAATTATATCATCAGCATATATCAAGTATGAAATATTCCTCATTGTCCTTGATTGGCGTTGAACGCTCTTTTAGTCACTACAAATCGATTTTGAGGCCTAATCGCCAGACATTTAAATTTGATAATCTTCAAATGCACGTTCTTTCAAAGAAAATGAAGATGAATAAATAAAAAAAAAAAAACAAATTAACCTAAACAACCCAATATAATTTAATAAACCTAAATATATATGTATACAAAACTTTTTTATATAAATATAATTTAAAGTTCAAATTTTTATATTAAAGACTTTATGTTTTTTATTACATACAAATCCGTGCCTCAAAAGTTATTAGCAATGATCGATTTACCGTTGTGTACAGATATAAATTAAATAAATATCTCATGTTTCCTACCTTCCCAACTTCCTACTTACGATAGAAGTGTACACCCGTCAACTCTTTTTTTTTTAGATTACGTCGCCAATCTTAGTTTTTATTTTTTTCACTCGGTATATTCATAAACTACTTCATAGAACCCATCCAAATACACGTTAGACGTATTACTATACAATTATACAAGTGCGCGGTTCTTTTGTGAGCTATAATCCAAATTTACCGTCGAAGTAATGCACGCGTAAACAAAGGGGACGTGCGTATTGTTATTTTAAATATAGGTATCGGAGGTATACTTGATCGCATTATAAAAAAAAAAATATATAATGACGTAAAAGACAAATGCACGTGTACACTATACGATAAGACAAGCCATTTAAAAATAATAATTAAAGTATCAATAATGTACTGTACATTATTATGTTTTAATTAATAATAAAACACTTTGTTGTGGTTTCTTCGGTTTCTTGGCAAACACAAAAACTATATTTATAATTATACCAGCGTAATTATTGGTATCATCATACATACACACATACACACACACATAACGTAAACAAATTGTACAATCTCATATTGTCATTATTATATTGTTTTACACTGCATCATATTATTAAAATAATTTAATCAATACTTGAACTAGTTATAATATGTATAATACTATACGTATTGTGTTAAACTATAATATTTTATTTTATTTTTTTGCTATAGGATTCCTAAATATTTTATAATATAATAGGAGCCATAATTGTATTGTTTGTTTGGATATTTTACAATACAAAACCTAGACGAATGGAATATTAACAAAAGTATAAACGGGTCTTCGGACAAACGGAAATCTGGTCTCTTTTTTCTAGGAAGGGGAGGGCAAGGGATTCAAAATTCTACTTGTATTGTATACACTGCAGTCGCATATAAAACCTTATCGATTTCTAGTACACTTATACGTGAAACTGGGACCACAAAGTTCACAGAACTATACAAAAAAAAAAAAAAAAAATTCCAACAATCTCTATTGTGATTCTACTGTATAATATGAAAACGAAGGTATTCGGTCAAAACGCGATCGTTTTGATTTCGACTATAACTAAACTTTCGAGTCCACCGCCATGTAAGTGTAAACCACGACAGGCGTTGTATGGTTATACGCATGCAAACCAATGACGGGGGGGGGGGAGAAATTATAATAAAAGGGACCCGGCCGGAGTATCTATAAGTACGGTGTCAACGCCCTACCGTTAACTATGTAACACAGTCAAAACTTCCGGTGTACGCACTATAATACCATGATTTTTCTATTCCTAAACGTAATGTTAAATGTGAAAAAAAATGCAGTGTAATTTCCAGCTGGAGATAGAAATCGCAATAGTGCACGTAATATTGAGCAAAAAACTAATTAAAACATGCTCAATCGATTTTTTTTAAAATTCGTGTACGAGACCGTCCAAATTTCATATACTACAGTCGAATTTCCCATAAATACTTATTTTTAAATCAAATTACTAATGTAAAAATTAATTAAAATTATGATATTTTATTCTAAAAAACGGTTCCGGAGAGAATTAGATAGGTAGAGAAAGAGAGAGAGAGAATGAGAAAGAGAGTGCGCGGGAGGAAGGTCAATGTCAAGGACGGTCAAGTCGCGATCTATTATTCGTTGATATATTGGTTCATTATTATTATTTTTTTTTTATCATTGTACCGGCGATAATTATTCCGACAATGTTTTATCGAGTTTGATTTTCGTGCTAACGATTTATGTATACCACTGATCTATGCAACGCAAATAATTAATAATAATAAATTATAATACTATACTGCAATGTAGTATCTTAGTAACTATTATACGTAGATTTCTACTGACAAACAATGAAAAAAGAAATGCAACCAAGCAGCTATAGGTTATTGGTTTTTTGTGTCTGTTAACAACTTTTCAACATCTGGGGTGGTTTCTACAGGTAGAAAATGTTGTCTAGTCAGTGATATCATTATTATGAATTTCCTTGCTTTTTTCCTTGCCATGGTTGAGAAATATTTAATTTATTGTTACTTTTATAATCATAATTTTCAATTTAAGTTTATTAAAACAAGTTTATGTAAACTTTGCAAGAACCGTATTTCGTTAGCACAATAATTTATTATTGCGTGCAGATATAAATTAAATTTGCCTAAATATTAAGATGTATTTTAAGATAATAACTTTTTAACTTCCCATCCACAACAGTGCACATCCATGCGGTGCAAAGTATGTCGACTTCTTTTAGTATGCTGTATAATACTATATTGAAGATTTTGTTTCCACCCTATAACTGCAAATGTTTAAGATATCGTACGTATATTAATGATTTCTTTCACTTGTTTTCTTTTTTTGAGTTCCGACATCATGTTATTATAAATTATACGCGCATATATCAACTAAGCGACTGTTTCTCTGAACTATTAACCATTAATTCATATAAGGAAATGTAATAATTTGTAAACAATTTTCTATTTTTCTATTTTTATTTAAGTATACATTTGTACATGTGTTTTTACACAGCGATTATTATTAAATATTTAGAACGCTAAACAATAATGGGTAGACTACGTGTTTTTTTTTCATTTTTTTTTCCTAAACATTACCTATAAATAAAAAGAACTGGCTGCGAGGTATAATAAATGTCTAACTTAAATAAAAAAAAACCATTTGAATAATAAAACTATAGTACTTTATTGAAATTGAAAAAATGTACCTATACTACTTTTTTTATTCGTTTCTGCATTGCGTATAGGGTTGGGGCCTGTATTAAAAGTTGTACTTAGAAAAGGTCACTAAAGTAAAAATACATACATAGGTAATACGTAAAAGCGCGTTATTGAAAAATACAAGATTATTAAAATAACGAGAAAGGCGCACCGTGAAATAAATTTATGTATAAAAAAGTGCTACGAACTTATGCTTGGGTAATTTTTCCAGACATTAGCTACATTGGGGGGGGGGGGAGAACGCCGAATGTGTTTTTTGTTTGTGCCAGAGAAAAAAAATATATTATAGGCATTGCATATGATAAAATATATTTGCATCGCTATGCGGGAGCACGAACAAATTGGTATTTCTTTTTTTTCTTCGGAGTGAAGTACACAAAAGAAGAAACAAATTCCGAAAAAAGTTAATACTTTCCGAGATAATGAGCGTCTAGCGTTATGTTGATAGTATATCATAAGATCAAATCAGTTTACTTGGAAACTGTAATATTATTAAATCTAGACACGTATATAAATAATATAGGTACTATACGATATTATAATAATATATTTTTCAGTATGCACACGCCCTCGATTATTCAACGACTACGTATTTTTTCGTCGTTTATTTCGAATTGCGTACATCAAACATCTTTTGCGAAAAAGCGTACCGGCTACCGATGACAAGGTCTTATAAAAAAATCGCTATTCTATAACTACGTAATTCTATACTATAAACTATAGAGATTTTCTACAGTTGTTGTGTAATATAATTTCATATATTTCATAGGTCTACAAACATAGGTCGCATTATTTCTATTCCAACTGGAAAAAGTATTTAGAACTCGAATTGTGTTATATAGTATTTTTTTAAATATATATACAACATATATTAGTATTAAGCTGCAGAGTGTATAATGCATCATAGACATTACGTGATTGCGTGTTTGTTCGCTATAATTATATACGTACGTAGTACTACCTATAGGTAGCCAACGAAAATATTTTTGTTAATTATATTTTATTTTTTTATCATTGTATAAAATATTTTCTATACTTATATAAACTTACCTATTCAAATAAATGCGAACACGTTTCAGATTGTATAATTTTGAAGAAAAAAGTTTTCCACTAAATAATGTTTAAATTACATATATTAAAAGTGCTTAACACTTTAAATAATATTTAAACAAAATATAATATATAAATGTAAAATACTTCACGCCTTATTGAAGGTAAGAAATTGATAAGGTTTAGCCGAGTAGGATCTAGGATTTTTAAAGGAAAAAAATTCTTAGTGGTACTCGGCTAACTGATTACATTTGAAATGCTTTCAGGTTTTTTCGTGTAACGAGGGCGACCCAGAAATCTACAAGGAAAACAAATTTCAAAATTCCAAAATTCTATTATGAGCCCCCCATTAATTAAAAATTTCAAAATCCGACATTGAGATCTTATCGAACTTCCAATATTCTGTCTTTAGATTCAATATTTTAGATGTGTATGCCATTTTGTCCAAAAAAAATCTCCTCTTTAAATTTTGTTATTTGTGTTTAAACTCCAATGTTCACCTAAATGTAACAATTTATGTTTTAAGTAACGTAATTTTACAATTTGCCCGTTTGTAAGACTGAGACAGTAAATGCGGGTAAAAATTCGATCTCTTAACTTATTAAGTCTGTGCCGTTGAGGATTTTGGGTTAAAATCTATCCTATATTTAAACCTAACCTATAATATATTAAACAAATACTATAATTATATACTATCTAAACGAATAAATAAATTAACTAACTATGGTGGGTACCTTATTATATCAAGACATTATTGCAAGACATTATAATATTATTCAATTTATAGTCATTAGGTACACGTTAATAATTTATTTGTCGGTATACCTAAATCTTTTGATGTAATCTATGCAGTTAAAAAGCGCCGCCGCGCTGGTGGTTGATACATTTGAATTATAAATTATATTATTATACTCCGTCTTACAATCACATTGATGAGATACGTGTTTAGAATATTAAAATATGTGATAGGAAAAAAAAATAAAGACTTTATCCGAGATTTTAAAGATTGAATAACGTGATATTATAGAAAAAATGTGTGACTCGAAAATTTCGAATGCAATAAGGAATTTGTGTTCGTAGGTAACAATAACTGCGCCTACAGGTTGTATCGCGAAATATATACGATATTATTACGTAGACTAAAAGTTACATTATTTTATGAATTACCGCCTGAATGAACAAAAACTACAATGTTTACAAACGGTTAAAATGGTAAAACTTCATGTTTTCAAACTAAAAATAGTTTTAAAAAATTAATCCTATAAAAGTTTAAGTATATACAGTTGTAGTATTCTTCATGGTCGGCTGAAAAACGTTTTGGAAATGGACATTTCTAAAGAGAAAAGTCTTTAGAAAGTCGAACTTTTATCTATTGTTCCGATAAAATGAGGACAAAAAAAAGTTGTACAATAGTAAATAAAGTCCAAAAATAGAGATCGAAAAAGAAATGCTAATAACTGTGTGCGAACAAATGACAGAATCCCATAGAGTAAATTAATAACAAGAAAGAAAAAATATGATAAAATCAAAAATTAGATTAAAATATTTTTGTTTAATAGTTAAACAATATAAATAAATACGCCTATATAAATTCAAATGTTTTCCAACAATTTTCTTAATAATTTGCGTGTGATTTTTAAAGCAACATATTCTGTGTAATTTATATTATTATTAGAGCTAGATACATGGATTATAACTAAAATAATATCTTGTATCTTTTCAGTATATGTAATCTATCTTGTATCTTGGTTTGAGAATATTTTTGTGCTAAAAGAAGATAAAATATTTGTACATAAACATTTTTTGTTATTGGTAAAGAAAAGAAGTTAAAATAAAAAACTAAAAATAACATTTAATATACATCAAAATAGATGTTTCGATTATGTTTAATATAAAATGTTCACATAAATTTACTACCTATATTAATTAATTATTATTCTATTCTATTTTATTTTGTATTTTTAATATTCAAAATTGTAGGTTGTTATAATTAAACGAATAGTTATTTGATTTGTTGTAAATTATAACAAAATATTCACTAAATTAACTATTACGAAAATTAAAAACTGAAAATATCTTATAAATTATATATCTTGTATATTTTGTATTTTTATCGTGTATCTTGTACCGAGATACATACAATGAATGCATTTCATTTTCCAATCAATATACTTGTTTTCAGTATTTTGCCCAATCATATAGGTATATTATATAAAGAGAACGATTCATTTTTACTAACCCGAAAAAATTATTTATAAAAAATATAAAAATTACTAAACGCCCTAACCTGACCTAACCACGATATTATAACATATTATCATCGTCTCTCTGAGTCTAAAAGGCGGAGAAAACTCCGTTTGAAATTGATAATTACTGCGGCGGTCGGCCCGCAACGGAAGAGACGCTCGCGAATCGATTTCGTCGCGTAATCCGACGCGCTTTCGCCCCCTTGGAATGTCAGACAATGCGAATGCGCACAGCAAAAGTATATTGTTCTGTATATACACATGTATATATGTATACAATCGGTTGTGGCGAAGCGGAATTGCAATTGTTCGGCCGTTGAGTGGACGACATTGCACGTACACAAAGTACCGTCGAAGAACAAAAAAAAAAAAATAAATAAAAAAAAAAACTGACGACAATATCCGTATTTTTCATTTTTCCATTTAACGCGACTGTACAGTAATAAAATGCACGCACAGTCGTACAGCCGTTTAAAATAATTGTGTTGCGGTTGCCCGAGCATTAAGTCCGATGGAAAACGGGACCGCGTAACATTATACAGGCACTGTGTGCACAAATATACAGGATGATTATTTTATCGCAAATTGGCCTTTAGTATATTACGCTGAATAGGGGTATGATTTTTTTTTTTTTTATTTTAACGATATCAATAAACCGTTCTGAAATGTTAAAATAATGTCAGAAAATGGTCGACAAAACGAAACTTAAATTTCCAATAAAAATCACTGGAAATTTCCATAGATATTATGATATCGCCCTGTATATTGTTATATGTTCTATAACGTTTCCTTAGCGGCGTCGTCGTCGGCGTCGGTTGCACGCGCGCAGAAGGCGTCGGCGATTAGGCACGGACCACATTTTTTTTCGGCGGTCCTCGCGCGATTCGTCATGTCCGCGATTTTTTTTTTTCGATCCGGGGGGGGGGGGGGGTGGAATAAAATCGTATATTCATGTTGTGTATACGACGGTACGAAATAAGCCGTTGTTCGACAGAAGAAAAAAAACCGAAAAGAAACTGCGGAAAAAAAATCACCGACCGTAGCTCTTCACAAAACACTACTGCTACGTCATAATACTAACAACTTATTGTCGATGTCATCGGAAAACTCTGAAAGTGTATACCTAGTATTTTCGTAAATAGGAATAACGTCGGAAATCTCAGACATCATCATCCAGTGTTCACCGCGGGAAAAATTGTTTTGTTTTCGGACACATACGTTTTTTAATTAACCTAAAGAGAAAAAAATAACATCGCCAAGAACTGTAAGTAGTATACAAAAAAAAAATCTTGTTTCTATAATAATATCATTGTTTTGGTAATTAATTTTAGATAGAACCCGGTGGAGCGAAAAAACTATTAATTTTACAATGGTGTGTGTTGTGTGTGTGTGCCTTTTGTTTTTCATGTTTTTCATTGTTATCCATGTATACTTTTAAACAATTTTAGTAAACATTTTATATAACATGCTTAAAAAGTTTTATACTTAATTGTTTTTTGTCTAGTTTCTAAATGAAGCGAAAAACTAATAGATTTACTATAATGTATCTCTTTTTTGTGAGTGAAATACTCCTATTTTAAAATGTTCACCTGTGGTACTATACTTATAGAAATGTCTAGATTGTCAATAGTTTTCTATACAATTTATAAAATTGACAATACAAACATTGATAAATTGGTTATTTATTTTCTTAGATTTTTAATTTTTTTTATTACAATGATTATCCTATATCCTACAGCTTTCAAACTTAAATCTTCCCACTTACTACATTGACTTTTTTTATCAGTTTATGAATGAATTATTGACGTGTTAAGTTGTTAATGCAGAGCACAAATGGTAGATATTATAAGTCTAGAAAAATCTTTTTCAAATTTCTTCTCAGAATATTTGGAAAACAGTAAAACGTAAATAGGCGCAATATTTGTTATTTGTAAACTCAAATTAAAATAACGATGTGAGAAGAGCATCTAGTTATAGTCTCACCCTTTAAAATTAAGTATATTAGGTATACAATAATTTTGTTTATTCGTACTACAATGCTGTAGAACCTCGATTAATTTTAAACTGAAATAGTAAAAGTAAATTTTGTAAGCTTTAAAAATGTTTATACACGTGTACCTCACAAAATGTAATTTTAAAATTTACTATTTTTGTGAAGACAATTTTATGCCACTTTATCAATTCTACTGTACTCGATGTGTAGTTTTAATGTTGAATTATTACAAACTTTTTACGACTATATTGTATTATATATACTTATATTATGTACTTATATGTACTTATATTATAAGTCACGCATTTACATGGCATTTTAACTGTAAAACCAGCTATATAATAGTTTATCATTTATTTGTAACATTTCATGTCAATAACGAGTATTCATATTATGTATGCAAAAAGTAATCAAGTAATTTAAAACATTTGAATATTATTTAATTTTGAATGCAATCAAGAATTTGTATTCAAAATGGTTTTTAATTACAATTTATAATACCAATTGGAATTTTTTTCCATAAAAATATATATAAGGATGAAATATGGCATTAAAACATGTTTTTATATTTGATCATTTTTCGCAACGCGATAACGTTATTATTATTTTAATATTTTGTAACAATACAATCGCAATTATTGTAGTATACATTGTATATAAAATACACATAAATTATTAATTACCATTTAAATGAATCGCTAAATGCAGAAATAGCACATATTCAATGAATATTTAACACTATAACATTATTATCATGCAATTTATTTTTTCAGATATTAATTACTTAAATTTTTGTCTTTATCTTATATACAATATGAACATGTACCCTTCCTGCATTTCACGGTTCAAATATATATTCTGAATATTAACGAAAATGCACATAATTCACATACTGCGGTGAAGACGATGCGGATAATAATAATATAAATTTTTTAGTACTAGTATTTTTTCATCACGTACCTAATTTTGAACATATAAATAATAATAAAATAATGTAGTTACGACACGATTGCAATGTATATACATACATATTTTAATTCGATCGATTTATGTAATCGGACATTAATTTTATTTTTCTACTCCAAAGACGAATATATAAAATTCACAAGGTAAAATCAATCAATTTGAATTGAACTGTATAATTATTGATTATAGGTACCTACACACAAGTTTTCAAAATACAAAATTAACTATTAATAAAAAATGTTTAAATATATCTCTTAAACCTATCTTTATTAGAACTCGAAACTATTATACATCCTAATAAAAATAACCAAATAATTCTTTGTCCGAAAACTTTCCGTTTATAAGAGGTTTGTTGACGGTTTTCCTCATTGTCTCCAATTTTGTAAAATTCGTACTTTGTTTTTACATTTTAATAACCACCTAATGATGAGATATTGCTTGAGATATATTACAATCTACTGCCTGATACCCATTCAAGGAGAAGGGGTTCGGCCGAGAAGGTTTTTTTTATATATAGGTAACATTTTATAAATATCAACCTTTGGCCTATTGTAAGAAGCAACTATCTTAGTTAAGTATAGTTGTGTGGAAGCAAATCGTTTTCAAGTAGGTAAATTTTGGTGAAGAATTCAAGCATATTTTCAGAAATTTTATCCGATTACTAGGACAGTCGGTAAAATTGGTACAATTGTCATTCTTGGTCTATTCTTGATTTATTTTAACAGAAAACACAGCCAGTATCGATACCCTTCTTAGTATATGACAAACATAGCGCTCTAAGAAATAAATAACTATAGGAATATGAAAAATATACGTTTTGTTTAAAGTATATAAAAAAAAAGATGTTAAAACAATGAACTATTGAAGAATTTATCAAACGTTAAAAATATATTTTTTTTTTGCCATTTTTACAATCAAATTTTAGATTAACCTTAAGAAGCTATAGTGTGTATGTTTTTTTTACATACAGTATGCAGTCGTATATTTTATACTATCAACATAGAACGGCATAATTCTCAACGTTTTTTTATCTGAATGACAACGCGTACAAATTTTGAAAACTCATCGAAAAATGTATGTGTCATTATACATATTTAGATATTTAATATTTCTAGTTTTAAGCTTTAATATTATAAAAAATAAATAATTATGAAAATAAAAGCATTCGTTGTACAATAAGTAAAATGTAATAAATTAATTTTTTCGGTGAAATTATTATTGAGTATTATAAAGATTATAAAAGGTCAAATACTCTAATGAGATTTTTGTGTAATTTGGAATTGTCAAAAACATCGTCAATATAGTCAAGCATGCATCATATTAATAATTTAGTCTCAAATCATTTTCCACGTTCAATTTATTTCTATACAGTATATTTATTTTTTTGTATTTAATAAATGGTACAATTTAATTTCACATATAGAAATGTTGAAAGGAAAGTGATAAAAAATTTTAAAGCTTGTGTGGAGAACGCCGAGTATTCAATTATCATTTCCAGCTAAAACATTGAGATGTTATTGGAGGTATTCTTAAAAGCAGAGTCACTATATATAGTTAGGTTAATGATCGATTCTTATGCTAAAATAACTTCTAGACTGTTTTTGATATAATGCTTTTCAAATGGTGTTTCGGTCTATTTCACATCTGAATCGTTCTCAAAGAAAAAATGCAATTTTTCGGATTTTAACGGTTGTGCATGTCCCAAAATGTTTGTATTTACACTTGAATTTGGTCTTCGACATTACGCAGTCACGAAAGTATTGCTTTATAAAACCGTCCCGAGTTATGTCAACGCGTGTATTTATTCACACATTTTTGTATTTTTGTTATTATATTGTGTATATTGTGTAAAACGATATTTCCTTCGCGTACAATCTATGATCTTTCCGCCATACTAGCGGTTTAGAATCAGAACGTTGGTATATAACGCTTCTATTTTCGGCTGATAATCATTTAATTCCATATAAAACACAACGCACACTGTACAACAGTTAATATGTGTATGATTGACGTATTTTGACATCGAAACTAAATTAAAAACAAAAATATGGCCGGTTTACTCGATGTGTCCCGGTAATTTTAAAACAATGAAATGCACATTGACATTGTTACATGTATAATATAAAATATATAGTGCACGTGTAAACCGATACAAACAAAAAACTGTTGTAGCGGTCGATGCAGTTGTGCAAAGCACCATACACAATAATATCTGGAATAATACCCAATAATAAGTATTATAATGTAAAACACAGGATAGTATTTATATAGTCTGATTAATTGAAATTGTATTTACAAATAAAAATACGTGCGCATCAAAATTCAAATGATATACAAGTCATGTAGTTATTGTTCCATGGGTATAGATGTTAGATAGAGGTTCCGTTTTGTTTTGGTATTTTATTTCAATCGAAAAATTTAAATATAAATACGTTATAATACGTATACGACGAAATTCATTTGATATTATATAGGTATTATATTATTATATGATGCAAGAAAGACCGAGTAAAAACGATAATATATCAATTCCCGATCGGAAATGACGAATGTCGTAAATTTCCAAATTTCCGGGCCATTGGTCTTTCAGACTTTCATTTCCGACGTTCCAAATACACTGCAGTTTATATTGTTATTTTTTCCGACATTTTAAAACAGTCTTCTAAACAAATCACATTTCTCTTTCATGTTTATCGATGACGGCAATAGATGTTGAAATTCCGATGTAAATAATACGGTATAAAATCCTGGTTACTCCTGTATACAGTATCTTTTGAAAAAGACGATAATTAAAAAAATATACATTGGCGCAAACAACCCTCTTCTTCGAAACTAAGCCGAGCCCTCTCAAATCAAATCCCCATAAAATCTGTGTGCATAGTTTTTTTAATCGATACTAAGGGGAGGGGGAAGTTATACCCTAAAATATTACGCTTGTATGCGACGATATACCACAACTTGAATCAACAGCAAAAATATCGTCTAATATAACACATTCAATAGATAATTATTTTTATTGACACTTACGTCCTACACCTAAGTTTTCAATACAAATTAAACGGATTTCAATTCGTATCGATTACACGATAATACCTGTTTTAAAAAGATAAAAATTAAATCGTGTGAATTTTATTTAACATATATAGCAACTAAACATATATACGCACTATATTATATATTTTTGCAATGACTGTCAATATAATACATTTACGATAACCGATTAGTTATAATATACATAACTAGACTCATCAGTCGTCAATACAAATAGAAGCTATAAGTCACGACGCTGTCACGATGAACACGGTATTTTTTTTAAAACACAACACTCGTCGTTATTTAGGAAATTATATTAAGACTCGAATTTTACATTAGCCTAACCTATATTTGGTGGTATGAAATTACTATCAACTTTTTCTTATAAAATTGCAACTTATACTAAAACTATATATATATATAAAGTCCATAAATCAATGAAGGTTTAGTTGAAATATCAGTGTTAGAATTTTTGAAAATTTTAAAAACCAAAACAAGCTTTAAGAATAGTTTTTCATCACTCATATTGTATACCATTATCCTGCACCGAGATGATCAAAGTGAAATAAGATCATATCTGTGTATATATATATATTTTTTTTTTATAGTTTTTCGAATTTTGTTAGTTTATAATTAAAAACGATTTAATAATTGATATACACATATATTTATAATAATTTAAAAAAAATCAATGGAATAATGTCAATCCTAAATATTTTAAGAATACGCGTTATTTTTTAGGATAATATTAGACAGCGAGTATTGCGCAAAAGGAAAAAAATTAAAAACTGATAATAATCAAAATCATAATAAATAAAAATAGATACTTAAACACAGCACTATAAGTAAGTATTTAGGTATGTATAAATAAAAATATATTAAAAGAAAATGTGCACTAAGGTTACTATAGTAATATTACTAAATAGCTGTTGTTCCTTGTGCTATACGCTATTCGAACTGCATATATATTATACATACTTATACAGCTACATTACAATTTATTCTAAAACCTCGCCAAAGTTATATGATTATTCATAAATCATACCCATAATGATAATAACATCGAGTAACCTACAGGTGAAGTCGTGTTCTGTAATGTTCTGCAATAATAATAACATGACCGATCGCGATGTAGCCAGAAATCAAAGGACCGAGGCCAAGCAAATAGACCGATTATGATATTATTCGACTGTAAGGAATTGGTATAGTTACGCAGTTACTTATAGTATATAATTTATTCAATTTATCATTAAATCTTAGATAAATATCTTAGATAAAATCATAGGATAATAATTTTTTAAAAAAACACACAGTTTTGCAATAAAATATTAATAATTTGCAAATATATGATATAATAAAAACGTTTACATGTATTATCATATTTCCATCATCAAATAAATATCAATAGGTTTCTTTTCGATACATTACCAGGGCACTATTCTTATACAACGTTTATAATTCTACATGTTTTCTGGTTTAAATACATTTTATTGGTTTTTTAAAATGTACACGTTGTATTATATTAAAGCGTATACGTTTATTCATTATACCTCTGTTAAGTGAAACAATATTTAATAATGTATATAATACAACCCGTTGAGAAGCTGATCGTATAATATAGAGTACATAAATATGCTTATATTTTAGAAAGTGAAGAAAAAGTCTCTTTGACGTACAGGTACCTAACTGTATCATTGAAGAAAATCGCGAATAAAAAGTGGAACAAAAATGCAATATTATTTTGTCAATCGTGATTTTATAATAGTATAAACTTCAAACGGTTTCGTTTACCTATATATATATATATATACTATATAGGTAGGTACATTGTATTTAACTGTATAGTGTATATATTAAGTAGTGTGTATAATACGTTTCGATTTCCAATCTTTTGAATTGACGAGACAACATTCGCTTGTATACATATACACGCCGAGTCCAATACACGGTACGTCTGTGTATTCGATATAAAGTACCTGTATCATAATACGTATTTATACATAATGGGCGGCTGTTTGCTGAATATCGTCAGCGTTAATAAAATCGACCGAACAACTTTAATGACTACATTACCGTTAACGCAAAGACTACGCACACGTGCACGATTAAGATTCGAATTTATAACGCAAAATATTATTACTTAATCGCATTATAGGAAGATTTGTTGAGCAAAAACTGTTTCGGCTTCGAGTCGTAAATCAAATCTAAAAACTAAAAAATTGTAATACTTAAATCATTCCTTTTTAATAAATACCCCTTTCTATATTTTAAAGACAGAATATATCAAGTACGGTTTTTGTATAGGTTTAAAAGCTAATAAAAAATGGTAACAAATTGTATTTTGCTAAAAATAAAAACTGTTTATTAAGAGAACTACGATGAAAATCAAAAATAATTTCCTCAATGCACCAATAAAATTCCTATACAGTTTTTGATTGAAACAATATTTCTGGTAAAAGAGTTGTTTATTGACACAAAAAAAAATAAAATAAAATACATCCTAATAAAAGAAATACGGCATATATTCCTCACTCGCTCAGAATCTAAAAAATTATTCAATCATGTTATTATTGTATACTGTTAATGATTTAATTAAAATATTTTGGACTTTGGTCGAATTGATAAATCGCACAAGAACTTTTGGACTCCATTAATTTCTATATGCTACCCGAACTTGGACCATAATTGTTCGTAAATTGAAATTAGACTATACTTCTTTACGCATGTTTGATTAATCAATAGCTTTGTGAATACGTGCTGCTTACGATTAAAATGAAAATGGGTAAACATATACGCATGACAATATGTCATATAATAAAAAAAAACAACATAACGTTAATTTTGATGAAATTGGACTCCGCTCGTTCTGCCTATCTTGGGTACAAATATTATACATACATGTCGACAATTTGACAATCGACATGCTGATCATCAAGGTAGGAAAAAAAATGAAATATAAAAAACTATAGGTACCAATACGAATACAATAAATCACTGCGGTAGCCAAGTTACAAGTCTGTAACAACAAAACAAGTTATTGTTATGTACCCCTTGTTTCCAGTATAGACTGTACTGCCTCTATAGTTATAAAAATATATATACGTATACCTACAGAGAACTTTTTTTTTTTTATCATTATTCATGTCACATCCTATAATATGTACATTGGTACAGACTGTACAACGTATGACCAGAAAAAATAACAAGTTTTCCGAGCAAAACTTAATTGTATTGACTTTTATTAAATATAGATCGCAACAAAAACGACAGAGTATATCCGTGAGACATATAATAATGCACAAAATCGAAAATAACCGTACGTGAGCGTATTTTTATCAGTCACGTGCACTTTTCGAAATACCTGCTTCTCAGTACGTCAACTGAAATGTACGGCATAATAAAAGGCATATCTACAAATTACAAGCTAATAAAATATATATATACAAGGTTTAACAGGACTATTTAACAATTGTAATAACTGGTTTTTTATTAAACATTTTTGAGTTTTTTTTAAAATTATTATAACATATTAGCGCTACAACTTAAATATTTTTTAGCTAAATTTGAATGTTTAGGAATTAAAAATAAAAAGTATAAAATTTGATTTAAAATAAAAAAAAAATCGAGATAGGTAGCCATTTTATAAATTCTATTTTTAGAAAAATTATGGTGTCAGCGAATTTTACTGAAGTTGAGTCAATTAATTTTAAATGATTTTTAAAATTTGTAAAATATGACATTTTTGCGCACTTAAATTTTAAAATGGGTTATTTGATTTGTCCATGAAATATTATACAATTTGATAATATTCTTATTATATTGATTTAAGCTGTGAATCTGATAAATGCTTATCGTTTATCGTTGGAAAAACTAACAAGATATACATTTTAATTTCAATAAATTTTAAAAATTAATGATAACCTAATGATAGTTTTAAAAACCAAAAATTGTTTCAAAAAAAATGTTATAAAATAACTCTAAGATATCAAAAATCTATTTTTTTTTTTTTTAGTTTAAAGTAATAAAATAAAAAAATATAATAATTATAGCATAAAACTCTAATAATTATTATGAACAAAAAAAAAAGCTTAAAAATGTTTAAAAAGAAACAAAGTTATTACATTTGTTAAATAGTAGTACGGTTACATTCTGTAGTATATCACATTATATATTAATCAACACACAACAAAGACAATTGTGTATTTTATTTTTCTTTGATGCTTCCTTTTCTTATCCTAGCTATGTAATTAAAATGTCGATTTTGATAATAAAAAAACCAAAAAAGTTCTCTTTTATTTTTACACTTTATGATTATTATGCCGGATTGTACCAAATATTTACACAAAGATAAACTCGTTTATCTGGAGTTAAAATAAAATCAGTTGCATAAACCATATTTTAAATTTTAACTGTTGATAAAAATGTACTTTTTCAAGAGTTAAATTATAATTTATTAATTATTAAATTAGGCCCATTTATCGTCGTGTAAAAATTGATGTACAGTTCAATTTCCTTATCAAAATCAAGAAATCCGGTACCTAACGTTTAAATGTCTAGCAACGTAGACTTATATAACGACAAAATATATAATATACATATATATTATAAAATATCTGAAGAAATATGATAATAATTCGATAATCTTATAAAAATATCATTGTGGGAGGTAAGAAACACCTAGCACCCGTAGGCTTTAAATACCAGCGAATTTTTTTTTTTTTTTGGTGATTTTCCATTTCCGTTAGTTGCTCGAGTAAAACAACACAGTTATTATAATTAACCACCTATAGGGTACCTATTATTAAATTTGGATATGACAAACAAGGAAGTTCCATTTTTAAAAGACACAAACATTAAAATGAATAAATAACTGGCCGGCACCACCGGTTAAGGACAGCTGGTATAATTTACAAACGATACAAATGGTATACGATACTATAAAAGGTATAAAATATAAATATTCTAATACTTAACAACAAAATAGCTACTCAAATTAATTTCAAACACAAGATTAATTTGAATATAATCGCTATAGGTGGTTTTGTTAGTATTAAAACTAAATGGTTTTAAACTTTCAAACGCTATATTGAAATATCATGGAGGTAGTACTAGTGGTGGATCTAAGACGGAGGTGGGAAGTAATATGATAATTACCCCCTCCCACCCAATGTATATAATAACACAAAATAAATATCATTAATAATATGGTGTATTAGGTATGCTGCTCTATGAAATACGACTAAACTTGGTAGTTGATAGTGGTTCAATTTTAATACCCCCACCTCCAATGAATAATTTCTGGATTTGACAGTACCACGTATAACTGTCGACAGTGGCGGCACAATAGGGTATTTCATGAGGCGATGGCCTCATAACCAATTAGGTGGTGGTATCCCCAGACTAAAAATATGAATTATTGCCAACTGATACTTTATTGTTTAATTAAAGGTTTATTGTTATTAATATAAATTAAATATATATTTATATTGAGTTAAGTTTATTTCACTAATTTACCTTAACGTTCATCAGTGGTCAAAGTGACGGCTCAAAATAAGTGGAGGGATGCCTGAACTTTTATACTATTCTAATATTATAGATTATATACGTGGAAGTGATTGGAGATGGAGATATGAGTTGAACCCTATAACCCTGTACCTTATTTTTATAATGCAATTTTATATGTAGTATAAATTTTTGTTTTTCAGTTTGGTATTTTATTTGTTGATGTATTTAAATTTACACGTACCTATAATTATATTTTTATTTAAAACGTGAAACATATTTACATAACTATATAATTTAAGTACATACAGTTTATCAATAGGTTCTAATAGTATGCACTATATTATTATACAATAGGTTTAAAAACAAATATAAGAAACCAAACTATTTATACATTAGTCATTACTATAGTCTATAGACTATAATGATTTATTATGATATAAAAACACCAATATAGATCGATAATCTTTGTATATAATTATAAGAGGGGTGTATTATTTTGGACAAATAAGTGGAGGGATGAAAAATATAGATTATAATAAGTGGTGGGATGTCATCCCCCGTGTTCCCCACCACTTCGACCACTGACTTTCATGTATTAAATATTCAGTGTTAAGGTAACCAGCAAACATTTCAATAAACCACAATTTTTACGAAGAAGATGAAATTAAATTGATAATTTGTTAATTGTATAAATTTAAAAAAAAAAATCCCGCCGACTCTTAAATTCTGTCGAATAAATTTCACATGGTTTACATGGCTCGGCATTTTGATCATTAGTCTAGTGTTCTCTTGTATTGACGGATAAATAGAAAAAAGGTATAATGTATTATTAAAATATGTGAAGAACCCAATTTTATAAATGTTTGGTATTCATAAAACATAAAATCACTATGACTTAAAACATATATTTGTGGAATCATAAATTGGTGAATATGGGAGGGGGCGGTGTCCCCATGACTCTATCTAATAACACCCAGTCGAACCTCCCCAAAATCATGTTCTTATTTTCTTAATTTCGACGCATACATAATCAATACTGTGAGGGCTTAAGCCCTTTCCCCAAAACAAATGTTTGGATTATTTGTGCCTACGGATAAGTGACTTCCTAAGTGGCTGGAATTGATATTGAATGTATACAAGGTACAGTTTTTTTGACGTGAACAGTACATATTATACAGATTTATTTTGATTAAACTGTAGTTTAATAACAATACTATAAATAGATTATGTATGTTGACTATACTAACGACTTGGACGATACTTGAACACGCACGCGGATCGTACGGGGGCGAATAGTGTTTATTTTAACCCGCGTGTGGGGAGAGGCAGGAACCCCGTATGAGAATCCGCAGTTTTTCGTAACAGTGTAATAACGTATACATTATTCGAAATTTCCGGGGAGGGACGCTAAACCGCGGCACAGCCCCAATACAATAGTAATAAATTCGGGCTCGCGCAGATTACCGACACGGCGGAATATGACTCTGCGGCGTATATACGTCCTGTAAAACCAACGCTACGGGTATCTAGGTAAGTAGGTAGGTAGGTAGGTACTTACTTTGGCTGGTCGACGGCGACCACGGGCCCGAAGACGTGCTGGCCATAATATATCCGAGGGGAGAAAACGACGGACGCGGGGAGCAATATGAAAACGTAGGCGCGTTCGCTAAACGCGTCGGCGTATCCAAAACGAAATTGATATCGTGCACGGTGCGTGGCGCGGATAAACCTTTGCGCGCGCGAAAAACCGACACAACAGACGCCTCGGGCCGACTCGGAGACTGCGACAACGACTACGGACTGTCCGGGCGACCACGCGCTCACAACAGGCTGCAAACACGAGCACGACGACGACGGCGGCGGCGGCAGACGGCGGCCGCCGCCGGTCCCTTGACCTGTGTTCGATTGAGCGGCGAGACGACCGCGACCGACCGCACCCGAACGCGCGTGTCGTACAGACGCCCGCCCGCCCGCCTTCCCACCCGCCGACCCATAAGGCGCGCGCGCACGCACACGAATTTTATCCCCGCGGTGCGGACGACGCTTCGTTTTCGTCGTTTTCGAAAACACGAGTGGGGTAATAATGTCTGCGTAATATTCGCCGCGCGTGTAATAATTCTCGAAAGGCGCTCGTTTCTACACCCCGACGTGTCATTTCAGGGCTCTGAATTTGAAAAAAAAAAAAAAAACTGTCCTAGAATAACGATGGGGACGGGTGCAGCCACTGTTATGGGTGAGAAGTTGGGAAGGCAGTAGAGGAATGATTTAATGTATCTGAAGTGTACGCAACGATTAACCATTGTTGACGATAAAACGATTCTGAGCGGAGTTCGGTTGATAGTGTTGCTTTGTCAACGATATATTTATATATATTATTATATTATTATTATGTCAAATTACTTTGGTAAAATAATCATATTATATATTTTCTTTGATAATATTTGTTTTTGTACCTATTTTGCCGTTTTTGCAACGTTTATCCTAGGTTTTTCTTATTTATTGGGAAAATCAAAAAATGATCTCCCTAAAGTATCACCCCAATCAGATTTCGTTTTGGAAAAAACGCCATTATTGTAAATCACTGTTAAATTGCCGATAAAAAAGTTGTCCACAGAAAAATAAAATACAATTAATATCATTGTAAAACCAATATATCCCACGCTCCACTCAGAATCTAAAAAAAGCAATTCGGGAAAGCACACTCCTGGAGCAGTCTAAAGTTCCCGGTTTTCAAACATTAAACTAGATATATAATTCCATACGATTTTGGAAGAATTTGGTACTTAACCAACTGTACTATGTACGCTTAAGTGTAGAGACTAAATAAATTAAAAATCATAATTGTTGATAGGACGTTATTAAAACTCTTTATGTGCCCAATATTAATTTTCTATTGGTAAGGATCAGTTTTTTTTTTTTTAAATATCAATGTGAATTAATAATAATTAATACCTGCCTACTCGTTTTTAAATCTTTATTACAATAACAATAATGTTATGAATAATTTATAAATCTAATTGTCGACCAAATCAACAACCGTGACTATAAATGCATTAGTACACATTACTACACAAGCGTCGGACACTCACAGGGATCCTGACGGAGAAACCTAAAACAAATTTTTACCGTCTTCAAATATAAATGAATATTATGAAAATCGGGATGAAAAGAATCGTTGAGGATTTATTTTTCGCGTACAGAAGAACGTTTATCTGGAACAACTACACCGCACAACAATTTGTATTTTTATTATTTACATCTGTTCAGTTCAAAGTTCAAAGAAGTATTTGGTTTTAAAATACTATAAAAGTTCACCATAGAGGACTGTGGTGATATTTTCTGTTTTAAACGAATAATGAATATTATGTTTTAAAAATAATATCCTGTCGAAGACATTTTTAATTTACTAAAATATTAAATTTATTATTATTATTGTTTTCAGATTAAATAGATTCAATTTATTATAGCTGTATACACTATAATATACATGTATGCAATTTAGACCAAAAAATAAAGATGAACGAATTACATTAGACAAATTTTTTTTAAAAAATAATGCCAATAATGGACATAAGTTCTTCTTTCCTGTCACCAAATACTACTTTGAACTAAACTGATGTAAATAACAATCATACAAATTTATCAAATTTATTTTATACGCTATGTAATTGTTTCAGATAAATGTTCTACTGAACACGAAAAAAAAAATCTATGATACCTACTATACCTCTTGATTCTCATAGTTTATCTATATCTGAAGACAATAAATATTCGTTTTAGGTTTCTAAACACGGTGTGTCACTGTTTTGTGTGTCCGTATTATAGTTATTAATTCTGAATACATATACAATTACGGTGCTGATAAGGTTGACAATATAAATAATATATAGTAATATAGTATAGTCGTAATATAATAGTAATAGTAGTAATATAGTAATATACAAGTGTATGGGTACATAGGTACTTAAAGAATAAAATTATAAAAATGTCCACACAACTATTTGTTCGATAAATTGTTTTGTGGATCCGTGACCACAGTTTTATAAAATGTGCTTTAATGAAAATCCTATTCAAAAGGTTCATAAGTCTCTGGTATTTGTAAAAATCCAACACTATTTACAAATTAAGATTTTTAATTTATTTAGGTTTTTACAAATATTATATTCTACATAGCTAATATTACTAGATTACAAAATTTTTCAAAATTGTACTTATACATGGAAATATTGTTTTTTTTTAATTTGTATTCAAAGTAAATTAAAAATGTATTGTCTTCCTTGGCCTTTAAATAAACATTTTATGATAATTACAATTCAGAGATTTGATTTTATTATTGGAAAATTGGTATATATAATAATGACATTACTTAGTGTAATATATTTGTGTTTTGTCTATCTATGGCTATGCTAGTGGTAAATTGGATCATAGTAAAAATAGGTAATTCCAATAGGTGCCACTGTTATCTACCTACTATATAACTATTAACTATAAAATTATTCGTATTTTATTATTTATTTTAGGTAGAATAAAAATATAAATAAAAAAGAGTTTAGTTTTGAATTCACTTCAAACACAGAAAAAACTAAAAGACAAAAAAAAAAATAAAAGATGTATTTTCTGTTGTCTAAGTTCAAAGAGTTTGAATAATTAATTTTCCGACACGAGGATAACTCATTCAGTAAGTATTAATAAGTACTATTAAAACCTCTTATAAACTAAAAAAAAAAAAATAAAAAAATACCTACTGAAATTTCATTAACTACCTATAATATTTAATTTATATTTAATATTAAAATTAGATATTAATCATGATATATAAAATATTAAATTCTACATAATATATGTATAAAACATAATAATTGGTTGATTAATATTTTATGTTGTTATTTTTATAAAAGAATGGTGAAAGCAATAATATCATAATGGTTGACTGCTTGAATATTGGGAAGTTTATTGATACTTTAATTTCTATTGATGACTTCAAAAAATGTGCATTGCTTGAAAAACACTGGGTTCCTCCATCCATTTACCCATTTTCTGTACACATACACCAAAGATAAGAAATTATAAGAAACTTGTTGCCTGTTCACCTACAAAATAATCGGTGGTTAGTATTATCAGATAATATGAAAGGATTGGTTTGTAAATATTGTGTCTTTTTTGTTTCTGATTCATCTAATAATGTAAAACTTCAACATTTCGTTAAGAAACCACTTACAAATTTTTCAAAACTAACAGGTAAGGATGGTGACTTAAAAACCCATAGTAATCATAAATAACATAAATTTGCTGTCGAGACTAGGAATAAGTTTTTGGCTGCATATCATAATTCACAAAAAGTTGTAATAAACCAAATAAATACTCAACGATCTATTCAAGTTAATCAAAACAAACAAAGGTTGGTTCCAATTGTTGAAACTGTTATATTTTGTGGTCCACAAAATCTAGCATTAAGAGGGCACAGAGATGATGGATTTCTTGACACAATTCTGGCCTATAAAATGAGGGCAATTTTAGAGCTTCTAAAATTTAGAATAAGCTCAGGTGACAAAACATTAGAAAACCATTTAAAAACAACTTCATCTCGTTCAACATTCATAATTGTGTAATAATGTTACACAGTTATGTTTTATTTCCATTTATCCCTGTCTTTTATATTTTCTGGAAAAACTCTTGGGAAAATCAAAAATGACCTCTCTAAAGTATCTCGCTAGTAAAATTTCCATTTAGAAACATTGCTATCATTAAAAGTTGAATGAAAAATAGTTGCTGCAAAAGGGATCAATATATGTCCTGACAATGCTATTGAAGCTTTCTCTTGTTTGATGCTCATGATTTTCCTGGCATCAAATTGTATCTTCAAATATTATCTACAATGCCTGTTAGAGTAGCATCTGGTGAAAGAAGCTTTTCAATTCTTCAAAGAATGAAAACTTGGTTCCGGTCTTGGATGGGTGAAACTCGACATACAGGTCTTTGTTTATTACATGTGTATAAGGAGTTAGATTTAAGTAATTAACACAGTTATTTATAGAATGCTTTGCAAATAAGCATAAGCAACATTTAGAATTTGTTTTATAAATTTTGGTTTATTAGTAAATTAAACATAATTTAGGTCTTGAGTTTACAAGGTCTTTTAAATAACCATTTTTATATACTATTATACTTTGTTAATGTATTCAGTTTAATCATTGTTTAAAGTTATTAAATTAATACCCACTTACCCTTGATATGTGTTTTACTAATGCTGTAAAATGTTTTGCACTTTTGCCCCTCCTCAAATTAAGCTCTGGGTCCGCCCCTGCTAGGTTCTGGCCTGACCCTGCTAGGTACACTGGTGACACTGGTAGTCAGTGCAATCTAAATTTAAAATCGAACACTTATATTAAATACTTTTATAATCTACACACAAAGATCGCAGAAAATGCATCAAAAATTACAAGAGCATATTACAATAAAATTACCTACCTAATGTAATATCGACGTCAAAAATTCAAAAAACCTATGTACATGATATACGCAGATATAATATAATAATATTAAAATTAAAAAATAATTATAATTTGTGTTGTATTTACCTTCTCCGTCACTGTCTAACACATCTATTTCGGAACTATAATCGTTCAACAATTCCAAAATTTCTTGATCTTTTAATTTATGATTACTAACCATGTTAACAATAAAAATACAACGAATGGAATAGGTAATAAATTGTATACTCACGGTAACACTGACCACACAGTAAAAATTAAATATGTATACGCACATTAGACTTATTAATTTACCTACCCAATGAACTATAAAAAAAAAGTTATGGTACGTGCAAACAAATACCAGCATTGATAATATTCGTTCGTGTGATTACAAGCAAAATAAAACAGGAAAGATATTTCTAAAAATAAATGTAATAAAGTAACCATTTGTTTTATTGAACCATATTTTAGAATCGACTACTCGGGGTTATTTCAATTCTCACTGACTTTATGGTTACTGTTAACACTATCTAGTGGTCCGATTTGTAAATCATTTTATTGCTAAGACTACCTTCTCAATCCGAATTTCGGATTGCTTAAGTTACTACGGATGTCGACAGTCAACTGCTACTATCCATTATATATTAATACTCCGAATATTAATTTAAAAGTTTAATTAGCTTGATAAAAACTGCTACCTACGAAAGACAGCAAATCCGAATTGATTGACGTCACCTCGTTATGGTAGGTACCTTAGATCGGTGGTTTTCAACTGGTATGTCGCGTATCACTGTGATGTGTATCGCTGAAAAAAATTGTTTATTTACAATTGTTTTTACTTTATAGTTAATAGTTTATGCTGTACGTTTTCCAAATTATAAACATACGGCATTATCATTGCAGTATGGTAAAACCCATAGAGAAAAAAAAAACTAGGAAAAAATTGGCTTTTCCTATGCAAAATAGCGAAAAACAACGCTTTATTTTTGATTGACATACGAAAAAACGCAGTACAGATTAAGCACAGAACGGCTGAATTCACAATGCGCGTAAATGACTTAAAACACTTTACCGTTAATACGGAAAATAAAGGAACTCTGGACTGCGTGAGGCCTGCTGATGATCCGTCGCTTTGTGATCATTCACCGTCGATAATCGCTCACGGTTCGCCGGATCGGTGTTTGGACAGTCTGGGCGGTTCCATTTTAATAGTGATTTGATTCTGGAGCGTTTCTATTTTCTAATTGGGTTTGTTAGTAGCCCTGAAAGAATACGGACACGTCGACACGACTCGGAACATGCGACTTTCGAAGTATTGCCATCAAAATACGGAGAGGCGTATATTGCGATTGTGTTGATTTACTTTTTGTTGGTTTTTTGCCATTTCAAATAATTTCGGTATTCGATCCGTAAAACCCGTCGGGTCTTTCCGATACCGTTCACTGTACATATTATATTTATATACAACGAAACTTAACCACCGCTTGTTCTAAGAAACCGATAGTATCGAATTTAAGAGCTCGCAATTATAGTAAAACTGACTGTTATTATAAATGTATACGTGACTGTTAATAAATTATATTATATCCATACAAATTTATTTATTTGATACAACAATAAACAAAACATAAAAAAAAAACTAATAAAATAGACAATGTATACAATTAAACTTACGCCGACTTAACAGCCGGGGTATCCAATATCTACTTAATTTTTTCATATACCCTATAAAATATCCAGCACGAGTGCAGTAGCTCGTACTGTACCTAGGTACAGCCATTCGAAAATAAATATCCTCCGAGCTTTTACGTCGATGTAATTCACATATTATTTCGTTATGCCTCACAACTTTTATACGTATAGGTATACGTGACGCTCTCTAGTTGTCAGACTTTTCACAGCGCTTACGGTTATTTTGTGAATCAAATTCGTGTACCTACGCCGTATTAAATAATATAGATATTATTATTGAATTCACTGTTAGAATTAAAAGATACATTAAAATATTTATTAGTGTATCGTGGAAATTATATCGTTGGGAAAATGTTAAATTTTAGCACGGGTACGCAATAAATATGTTATAATAATTGGTCCATAATTATAATTTTGAATTAATTAATTAAAAATGTGTATATTATAAATACTGTGGTTTTTTTTGTTTTTTTTATAGGTATACATTTGTTTTTTCCGTGGGATATTACGTAAAACCATATGCGGGGCGAGATTTTAGTTTTAAGGTGTGCTCTTAACAGTCTTATAAACTATAAACTATAATATTACGGGAGATTTTTCCGGACAAATAAATAGATACAGTGATTTTAATACTTGACAAATGTTTTTTTTTTAAATTTTGTTCATTACATTTTTACGACATGTTGTAACGTCCAAAAACGACCATTTTCCGTTATCAAAACACAAGCATACGTAGCATCGATATGGTCGACCGGTTAATAGATTACGCCCGTGTCGACGGATGTGTCGTGTCATCGTGAACAGTATAATTCCCCCCTTCCCCCCGCGCAAAGGTTTACGCGATCGCAATCTGTTGCAATTCGCAATAACATCAAATTTTTGACTACGGGTTATCGGCCAATCATAACACGCGTTTCCCCTTATCGCCAAAAACGTCGGCCCGCGGCGTCGTGCCACGAACGTCTCCGCGCTCCGCCACCCGTTCGTTCTCATTTCGTTCGTTCTTTTCCTTCTTCGCGTGTGCACGTCGTCTCGAGATTTCCGTCACCGCACGGTCTTCAGAAACAGTTCTCTGTATAAAATACTCCCGCGTATCACACGGATTCGTCAATTTTCGCCGCCAAGAAAAGGCCGTGTACCTTGGCGCGATTCATGATGGTGCCTCGAGCGGATCAATGAAGTGAGTCCCCGGTCCGGTCCGGACATCTTCGGGAGAACCAATGGTATTAATATGTATGCAATTCAGTAATTGGCCAATACACCGTTAGTTGATTAGTTTTTAAGGTGATTTGATTACGGTTTATCCGCACGAATGTGTTCGTATAAAATGTTTTCCTTTTTCGTATTGTAAATCCTTCCGATACACTTACGGGAATCGACCGGCTATAGACTTGTGTGTCCGTCTCATTATGCTAATACCCGCGTTCCACATCCTGAGTGCGATACGCCGAAGCCCTCCCCGTATTTTGTTTTTGTTTTTTTTTTTCATTTTTTTTCTCTTCCCTCCAAGTGCCGGGTTTCGCATCCACGTGTGTGCGTATCTAAAAAAAAGGAATATATTTATATCCATATATGTACAGATCGATTTTCCCCATTTCGCGATCCAGATTCCGACGCACCCCGCTGGTTCACCCGTAGGGCCACCGAAACCGCGGACCAGTCAAGACGGAACAAAAAGCGTTTCCGCTACCCTTCCCGGTGGTAATCCGTGCGACCCGGCATCCGCACGTTCCTGCCGGGTTCTCCCCTATGCATAAGGTGCCCACGAACGTTCCACGCGGGCGTCCGTCTCTGTCAATACCCACATCGATCAACACACGCGGACTCATCCTTACTGGGACTGGTTGACCCCCCCCCACCCCGGTCAATGTACATGTATTTAAAATATAAATCGTCCGTGAATATTTGTTTATATGCGTGAAATAAAATTAAAATAAAAACTAAATTTGATTATTCCGTGATATTTCCTTATTATAATAATTACTATCACCAAGATAGGCATTTGACTAACGGAACCAAGCAGAAATGTACGTACCTACGCAAAAACATTAGTTGTCGATATCGATATTATCGTGTTTTGTTCTTCTGTACGAGGTTACAATAATGTTAGTGCGAAAGATTCCGACACACGAGCGAGCCACTAGTAACCAAGATTCATATTTTAACATTGAGTACCATAATACACAATGATAATGTTTTCTAAACGGAATAAAATAGCCAACGGGCATTGTTATGGGCGTAATATGGTATATTGTGGTCGTGTGTCCGGCCTCAATAAAAAAAATAATAATAATAATAATAAATAAATTGATACGGTTCCTTCGTTATTTTATTACTTACGTGTATCGTTTATAGTGACAACAAGAGGGAGCCACATGAATACGCAGGAAATATTGTTGACCGTTTTTTGTAAAATATTTATATTGTGTATAATATAGTCAACGAACTAAAATATATAATATTACATAATCACGACGAAACGGTTAATACTTTAATATATTAATCGTTTCTTCAGCTGTAACTACTAAAAATACTTGTACATCGAGTAGGTAACCCATTTTTTATGTCAACGGCTAATGTATATATACACAGATTAAGTAGGTACACCAATAGTTTGTCTTAATCTGCCCATGATATTTTTAAGTTAAATATATATCTGTGTTTAAAATTTATTTTTTTTTTTGACATTGGCTTTTCTTGCATCACGATACAGGTTAATAATAATACTGTATTTGTAGTACAAAATATATAGGTATAATTAAAAAAAAATAAAAACCCGCCAAACGCCCCAACGAGAAAAAATTTCTCTCCAGAAGCTTAGAAACCACTCTGATGTTCTGCAGCTTTTATGGTCAATTATTGAATCAGGCTCCCTCCCAAATACCTACTCACACTAATATTTATCCATATGTTCAACGTTCATTCAATAGAGTATAATTAACTACACTTTTAAGAAAATCGGGGTACCATTGATGTCCGTACTTTATAACGCGATTTAAAATAAATCGCATTCCATAATAACTGTAATAAAAGAATGAAGAAAATAACAATTTGTGGCACACTAAAAATCTGTATGATTCACGTATTTACCGAAATTATTTTATAAATCCCATCGCAACGTGTAATTCAGATAAATGATAACCACTGTTACTGTTCATTTTAGTCTTTAGAGTGTAAAGCATTTATGTCTAATGAAAAACTAAAAAGAACATATACTGTTAAATATATATGCCACTGTTGTAACGTTTAAGTGGAAAGTTGAGAAGGTAGAATAAAGTTATTTAATTTATATCTGTACATAACAATAAATCATTGCTTATGAAAAATGTAATTCTGGACAAAGTAGGTACGGTTAAATATAGTTTGAAATACCGTGATATTGCGATTTTCATCAAAATTCGAACTTAAGAGGTCCTTATGAACAAAAATGACTGCAAAATAACGCTCAATTTTCTTTGTCATCCAACAAAACTTTGATGAATCCCATGTTAAATTTTCAAATATTTTGGCTAGGCCAAAAAATTATACTCACATAACTCGAAAATAACGAAATCGTTAATGCCGTAAATTTGTCAGTTTTTCTTTTATGTTTTTACACGGTTATTATGAAAACTATCTGGAAAATCAAAAAATGTCCAACTCAATGCACCAACACGATTAATCAACAAAAAAATTATATTTTGTTTGAAACAAGATTTCTGGTAGAAAAAGTGTTTACAGAGATAAACACAAAAAATAAACACATCACGGTACACGTCATATTGTGAAACCAATACATTCCTCACTACGTTTAGAAACTAAAATTTAAAATAAATAAATATCAATTATTATTGTTTTTATCGGAAATTTTGAACCAAGTTATTATACGTATACATCGTCTATAAGTTGTTTCATTATAATAGTTTATTGTTAAATATTTCATTTCCATACACAGGTTATATCTTAAAAAAAAATACGTGGGCCGCTAAATTTTCAAATCTCCTTGGCCGATCTGTCTTCATGTTCGTCTCTGGACTCGTACTTATTAGAATTTTCGCGTTTGAATGTCAATTTTCTTTTTGACATTTTTTAGGAGCTAAATACACGTGTGTTTCATAGTACCCATTTGAAAGTGTATTATTGGTGTATTAAATATTTAAATTGTTCAACGAATTAATGTTAGAATATTAAAAGCGAATATGTTAATTCGCATTTTCTTGGTTTAAGAAATATCAAGTAATATATATATATATATACATATAAGTGTCTAAAATTAATTCACTTGAACAAACATTTAATATTCTCAAGGGCTTACAATAAAGTATGCTTGTTACACGACATTGCTGAATAAACATTAAACATATTTGCTTAAATGTATTAAATTGTTTGAATAATACAATGTATATATATACCAATAATATAATATTTAATTAAGCATTTTGACACTTGCCATTCTTACAAGGCATATATAATACATACACTGTGGTCTATATGGAGGTTCGCTATAGTCAAAAGTTTAGTAATATAGGTAGATACATAAGGAAACCTTTGACACTGAAGGAGAATATATAAATTCTTCCACAAGATAGAGTTATCCAGCATTGTACGTGTGCCCGCGTTTTGCTTACAGATTAAATATTTAAAAATAACCGTTGTAATGTTATAGCTAAATAAAAATAAAATATTTTTTTCCTCTTCGCTGGTATTTACTAAGTAATAGACTAGGTACTAAATATGCAAGTATTCTAACAAATGATACAAGTGATATGTCAAATCGTATATTCGTATGCAATGTGTTTTTGAAAAACGTGGATTTTCATATGGTCTTGAAATAGTGGAATTCCACTTTAAAAAAATTTAAAATAATTTAATCGTTAACTTATTATCGATTTTTGTTAGTAAAGTTGTTTACAGACTTATCGTTGTAGATAGGTGCACCACTGTTGTAGATGTGAAGTCGGGAAGGTAGGATACATAAAGTTATTTAATTTATACCTAAAGGAAATGAATTACGACAAAAAAACAAAAATGAAAATAATAATATAATTATTTTCATACATTTTCCCGTTATTTTATGCATTTTTTTTTCGGTTTTAATCAATTGTTAATAAAGCTACAGAGAAAATTAAAAGACGACTTTTTAATTCACCAACTAAATTAAAAGTTCAACAAAAAATGTCTCTAATAATTTTTCTATTGTAGCAATATTTCTAGTAGAAAACATAAGCCGTAAAAATTGAAAATAATGAAATCGTATGCCGTAAAATTATTCGTTTTTCATTTTTCGCCTTTTTCCGGTTTTCCCAATTATTATGAAAACTACTTGGAAAATCCAAAAACAACTTACTTCGTGAACAATTAGATTCAAAGTTCAATAAAAAGGTCTCCTGGAATTTTTTTTGGAAAAATTAAAAACAATGAAATCGGTAACTCCGCGGTGCGTCGTAAATATTTGTCGGTTTTCCGATAATATTTCCTCCCCGGTTTTTCCCAATTCCTATGAAAACCCTTTGTAAAATCAAAAAAATAACGTCTTTAATACACGAATTAGATAGAATTTCCTTTCAGATAAGGTGCTACACTTGATACATCGGAGCGAGATTTTTGGTGGAACAGTTGTTCACAGACAGAAAAAAAATTTTAAAAAACCTATCGTAGTAGTAAAACCAATAGATCCTTTACTACGTTCCGAATTCAAAACATAATTTTTACTGGTAGGTACTTACTGAATATAGTGTAGATAGAGAGTTTTTTTTTTTTTTAAAACCTTCCCAAGCGTGTTTTAGTAACAGTACAAATTATATTCCGTGCTGTCATAAAGTATATATTTTCAATAAACATATTTATTTTATTTTTTTTTACTGAAGTCTGAAATTGAATATCGGTTCATTTTTATTTATTCATCAGTATACTAGTACACAGGTGTGAGGAAGTTTTGTTTTAAACGCAACAATATCAGACTGGAATAAAATTTCTATCCCCGATATTTATTTGGACGAAGAGGGGAAAATGTGTCAAATAATAAATCCTTATTGTGTTCATGTAACGTGTTGGCCAAAATAATAATTATCGGTTTTCATATTTATGTTATTAACCTATTATAGGTGTAAAACATTGGGAGAAATTGAATCCCTCCAATTATTAGTAACAATATAAAGTATTATGTAATCGGTAATTCAAATTAAAAAACTATATACGTTCAATTAATTTGTATTCTGAGCGATACGCTCGGAATATTTTATTGGTTTTACTATGTGCGTTTTTTTTTTCTGTCTAAACAACTTTTCGACAACGAACCTTGTTTCAACCATAGATTTAGGGATGGTTTCTGGTTTTAAACTGAGTCTTATTGGAGTATTGGGGAGATCATTTATTGAGAAGTTTTCTTAATAATTTTGAAAAAAACGGGAAAATGTTTGCAATAACGATGAGTTTGTTACATCGATTTTATTTTTTTTCATGCGATTCAGTTAAAAATAATCACAGAGACCTGACTCTTTACGGTATACTTGTATTAGCATTTTCTAGATGTGGTACAATTTCCAAAATATACTGTCGTTTTTTTTTTTTTTTTAGTTATTTATAGCGCTAGGTATTTGAAATGTTCGAGTTTTTTTGGCTTTACATGAATTACATTTTTTAATCCCGTAAAATGCTCAAATATCTGATATAAGGGGTTCATGAAAATGTGTGCATACTGTTAAAAATAAAAGTTGAGAGTATATTTTCGTAATTTATTTTTATAAGTTCGAATTTATGATAAAATATTCGTTGTAACGCGAAAAATTGTAATTCATTTTGTAATTAAAAATTATAATAAAATGTTCAGATTAAATTTGTAAACAAAATTTTTTAACAGAACTCGGCTCGGAATCGTTTTTCGCTTGCAAAGATTTATTGATGCATACATTATATAAACCGAATTACCATATAATATTTCCTATAATACCTTCCTACCTACAAAACAGTGGTCTATCCATCGGCAGTATCATATCACTATTATATTATAGTATACAGTAGTATCGGTTTTTTTTTTTTTATATCTGTAAAATATCGGGAGAAAAAAGCGGTTTGAAAATGTTAGTGTTGAAAAGGAAAAAAATAATTCTGATATTCAGCTATTTTACGTAAAAGAAAAACGACATAATATTTACATTCCGCATGATAAAATATAGATAAACCTACAGCCGTGGGTACTTAATACAACTTGGGTGTATAATCGTCCACAGTCTATACACGCGCATATATTATACTGATGTTCATGCAGACGTATATGGGTATATACAATATTTATATTTCATCGTCAGTTAGGTGTTTGAATTATTCGTGTACTTCCTTTACATAACATTTTATTAAAAGGAATAATAATATCGAATGACATGGAAATTGAATGTGTAGTTACGAGAGTCGAGTATAAATCGACGTCTCTTGCATGCGCGTATATGTATTAGGTATATACCTATAAAATTCAATCATGTACATTAGTACGTTGTAAATAAATGACGGCTTTGAGATATTACCGTCCGTTCGTTATTTTAACCCGGTGAAAAATGCAACGTGGTCGTTAGATTATTAGATATTATGTTGACTGTTATATTCTTTTGGCGTTAGTTATACACGGGAACTTTTAGATTCCGATGACGAAGCGACAAGAAGTTATAATAATACTTTTGTATTATAGGTCTGCACTGAAATGTGTTTTAATGTATTTGAAACGTTTTTCCCTATTCCCAATAGTTTTTCTGAAAATGGAACATGCATGTGAATGGTCATTTTAGATTTTTCTATTGATTTGGCTAATCAGAAAAAAAATCCGAATTTATTCGTTGTTTAATGTAACCAGTTAAAATAGGGTAATAGATTTTTGCTCCAAATGGTTTTTTTTTTGGTCGAATTTTCCCCAAAAATAGAGCCAATATTTTTGCCGCTACTTTTGGACACGTTTAGCGGTTCTCTCTAGACTAAACACGTTAAAACTCGGGAATGACAGTTGTTTTATAGGCGGATTGAATTGATAAAAATTGGGTTGAATTTCAATAAGAATTTAATCATGTCGTTGCGAGAGAAGAGTGTCTTTTTTAGCTTTGAACATTTCTAGCTATACATCTCCTAATTCAAGCCAGAGAGATTCAATTGTCGGGTGTTTCAATTTTAACATCTATACTATTGTAATACTGTATTGTTATAGTATTCTATTATTTATTGTTTTACAAAGAGTATACCTGTTATACATGAAAATTTGAGGAAAATTCGAATCTATAGTCACGAAAGTCCGCTGCTCACGTGTTTTTTTTTTTTTTTGCAACGATTTATCTTTGTCTTCAGTATCTATCAATACCTATTCGTGTGATAAATAATTTATCTATATCTTACCTTCCTAGCTGTGCAAAATTGATGTGAAGTAAGTTTCGATGGTTGTTAGAATTATAAAAAAAAATAACATTTATATTGTTCAATTAATAACTATAGAACCGTAATATTTAGACACGGTTCTTGATATTATTTATTTATTTTTGAAACTTTTAAAAGTGTTTATCGATGGATAAATACGTGATTATTTACGTTAATGGTGATTTAAATTTGGTTGAATTACAAAATTATGCGTGAGCATATTATGATACTCGTATTAGTATTATACATGTAAAAACGGAAGATTTTCCAAATGTATTAAAGTTCTTATAAACTTTGATAAAACGTTCAGGGCAAACATAATAATTATACAATACGGTCACGATTACATATTTACAAACTGTTTGGCTTATAATAATATACAGAGCAATTCTTTTATCGTTGAATACTCATTATTTTAAACATTTTGTTTGAAATTTTAATAAATAAACTGCAGCTCTTAAATGTTATATTTCATTGTTTTTTGTTCCGTAAAGCTATACAAAATATGATGTTCCATTGCTTTCCCCAACCAAAACTTAAAAGTGGACACCAAAATGTATTTAAACTAATTTGCAATCTATGTATGCCATTTTTAATATAGGTTGGACATTTGTAAATAAATAGGTCGTTTCACCCTTGAAAATAATGGAAATTTAATATTTTATAGTTATTTGGTTTTAAATTTTCAAAAACAATTGGTTTGAATAAAGTCATTACTTGTTTAAATAATAAGTGTTCAACGACAAAATAATCACTCTGTATACCTAGGTTTAATAATATATTATAAAGTAATAATCAAACTTGTGGGTTGATTTTTGAGGCAATATATTAGGGTGGTATAGATATTCGATTATTATTAGTTCATTTAATGAAAAAAGAAAATCCATGAATATAGAGACAAAGAATTTGAAAATAAGAAAAAACTTCAGGATTTTTAATTTATTGATTATTTTGCAATTAATTATTTGCTGCTTATACTTTAGAAATATGAGATGCAGATATGAGACAATAAATTTAAATTAAGCATTACAGGTAGGTATACAAATATAATGATATTTTACACGCTAAGACGTATAATAATTATTATAATATGCAGGTTTTAATCGTTACAAAGTTTTCATAACTCAAACAAAATCTGATTGTTTTATAGCTGAGATACTCTAATCTCGGTTTATTAGTTTTTCATTTTTTCATTTTTTTTTTTTTTTAATATTAAAAAAGTGATAATACACTAACAATAGATACGTTTAGTTTTTAATTATACTTTTAAAAAGAGACAACGTCTCTATAATATTGGGTACCCTTTTCCGTTTACCGCGATACATATTAATATACCGTACTGTATTATTATTTTAAATTAGAACGTGATAAGTTTCGCAAAATGAAATTGAATGGATCTTCTATAGTAACACAGTAATTTGAACATTTATTTTAATAATGGTTTCGTGATTTTTAAAATTGTCTACAAATTATAATATTTAAAGTTCTGAAAACAGATTTGAATTAAACGTGAAGTGTACTTGGGATCGGCCAGCCGACGTTTTTGAATTTCAGTCTTTAATTTCAAAAAAATGTATTGGAAATTTAAAAAAAGTATCAAACGAAAACTAAAATTTAATTGAATCGTTCTGTTTCGAGTACCCTATAGTAGCTCGAAATAAAGTTTTCATCCGTATTATTTACTATCTACCCTACAGTTTTAAGAAGAAAAATGAAGTAAATACTATTATGCCTGACAAGTTAGTTCACGTTTATCTTGTTAAAATGTAACTAATTTCAGGCTCGTATCAGGATTGAAGAAAGGAGCTTGTTCCTAACGAAAAAAAAATTAAATTTGTTCGTTTCTTAAGTAAAAATAAAAATCATTAATTTATATGATTACCTATATATGGTTTAATATGATGTACGTATTACTAATGGTTAGTATTACTTTTCATAATACTACTTATACTGAGTAGTAGATCAAGTAGTTATTATTTTTTATAGTTCACTATATTAACTTATAAACTATAACTGTTTAACATGTAATATATTAACTATTATATTTTATAGTTGAAAATATCAGTAATATATTGTTACCTAAAATATGTATGAAGAAAAACAAAAGTGCTAAAAGAAATTATTTAATTCCCCGGTTGAATAAATAACTAAATTTAATAAACAAAACTTCTAAAGAAAAATTATAATAACTTTTGTTATAAATAAAATTCTATAGAAAAAAATAACCATATACACATATTATAATGCATATTATCTTTAAAAATTATTTAAATTAGTTAGTTTTTTCCAAGAAGCGAAATTCCGGTAGGTACACAGATGATCAATACACAGTCTATTCACAGATCTTTTCCCGACAAATTACTGTAAAGTGAACGAAATCAAAGGAACGAGTTAGAACCATTTGAATCTGTTTCATCCAAGCACTGCAATTATAGGCGTGTTTTGGCCATGCTACTTTCAGTTTGTTGCGTTGTTTGCTACTTGGTCCGTTATTCGCCAAAAAGTTTTATTTACTGTATAGTGTTTTTTGTTATAGAGAATGGATGGAATGATAGTCCTAATCAGTAGATTATTAGTAACCGAAAACAGTAAACGTAGTTATCAATTGTTTGCTGATTTCGGTAATCCGGTTGCCGAAAAGTGCATTCAGCTATCAAACAATTACTTTAAATTACCTATGTCGCCAAAACAGTTTGTTCACTTGACTTATAACCAGGTTCCTCAAAACGTCATCGCCAAAACACGCCTATGGTAAAACGAACAGTTTACTCGCTTAGGTCAGAATTTTAAGTATTACTAGGAATATTTCGGTACCTATAAATAATGGTGTGGCGTTTGCAATTTATTTTTATTATTGCCCAACTACATGTAATGATATCATGAGGTATAATGACGTGCTACGTTGTCGTTTATGCGACACAGTAGGTATATACATGCCATAATATTTATTTGAACAATTTGTATTATTAACGTTGTCTTTTATGTTTGTTCAATGGCCAATGAATATGATTTATATCTAATAGTAAACTAAAATATTACGTTACCTATTACATATTACGCGAGAAAATGATTCGTATCTTTATTATCACTAAAATTCAATTCCTACGTTCACTTCCTATAAAAATGACCAGTACCCATAGTATATAATAGATATAAATCAGTCGAATGTAATATTTTTTTCTTTTTTTTTTTTTTCTAATGATAGATGTCGGAACCATCATTGGGTTAATATCGTTTTAAAATGGAATATTATATTTTTATGATTTTTAAAAGTTGTTTTAGTAATCCATTGTACACGAATACAATAATATTACATAGCTTTTGTTTGTTTGTTTTTTTTTTTTTATATAAATCAAATACACCCATTTGGATATAGATACGCAGTAAGTACTTTCTATAGACGTCTTTCTATATTTTAATATTTTTTTCCTTTTACGCATTTTATGTTACGCTTAAAAATCGTACACATTTTTTGCACTACGTATTTACGAGAGTCCGTTTGAATATAAACATTTCTAATACTTGATACTATGAATTAAACTTTAAATAAGATTAAAATATATAAAATAATATAAACTAATATAAAAAATTAGTTTATGAAGATTTGAAGAAAGTTTAAAATCAATGTTACTATTAATTTTACTCTTGATTTTGTTGGGAATATGACTATGTTTAGTATAGGAGCGTATTTACGGGAGAAGATATGAGGGACACTCTTTCCCCCTTTAATTGACCTTTTTTTCCTATTTATGTAACCATGAGTATTAAATTACAGTTACCTACGAATTGCCAAATAATAAAAATCACGATTGAAAATTTGAAAATAAGTTGATGAATATTTCATGTGTAAACGTACCTACTATACTAATGTTAATTGATTGCTATTTGTGATAAGGCCATGCATTAAACAGATTAATTTTATTGATAACAGAAATCGATTAAAAATTAACCACGATAACGGTCATGCGTGTTTATTTCATAATGGCATAGCATAGTGGCATAGTGGTTATCTTTAATATTATATTTAAAAAAGACGGACACACATCGCACGATGAGTAAACTACTGCTGTAGATGAGAAGTTGAGAAGGTAGGATATAGAGGTGAATTTAATTTTTTATCTGTACGCAACAATAATCCATTGCTAACGAAAAATGATTCGGAGTGAATTTTCTTTTATAGGTGCACGAACGATAAATATTCCCGTATTTCCTACGTTTTTTCCCGGTTTTTCGCAATTATTATGAAAACCGCTTGGAAAGTAAAAAAAAAAAATTACCTGTTATAAAGTACCTACCAAAAAGATATAATTTCTACATTGGTAGACTGTGATAGCCATTATAGGTAGATACTTATGTAATTATACTAAATAAATATAATATAATATTTTGATACGTTTTAACAGTATTAAGTATTACCTATTATCCGAGTTTGTATTTAAAACAAGATATTTATTTTTTTCTATAAAAATTGAACGTTTTATCAAGAGTTGATATTATACGTACTTTAATAATACAATATTATTGACTTTACTATATAATATTTTAACGGGCATTCGACTATTTTGTAATAAAAAATAAATGGTTTTAACGTTATCGGTTATCACAAAAATCGTTTTCTAAAATAAATATATACCTACCTACGTTATTATAAAATCAATACTTACTTATAGTACGTTTTTGCTTTATTTAGAATCAAAAAATGCTATTTAATAAATTTACCGATGAAATTAAGTATTAGGCATTGAGCACAAAATATACAGTTCCCTCGCAATTTATTGCACTTAAAAACAGAAATCGATCATTCCATATTGACACGCCATTTTCTGTTTTCACCTTATTTAAAACAAAAAAAATGGTTTGATAACTACTAAACTTATCTTGAAAACCATGTTTGTACCTCATTATAATAAGAGTTATAAAATATATATTAGAAACCATATTTAACAGGCAAATAACATCTCAATTCCTGATAAATAATTTATTGTAATTCAAATTAAGGGATTCGATACTTACCATTATATAAGTTTGACAATATCAATATATTATTATCATCTAATCAAGACAACACAAAGCTAAAATGAAAATAAACCGTCGTTCAGTTTCAAAATTGGACAATATTTGTATTTTGTAGAAATAAAATGAATGCCATATTTCAGTACAAGTTTGGCCGCTGCATTGGGTTTTCGCTTATCGACGTTTAAGTACCTACTTACGATAATTGTAGTAATGACAAATCGATGGGCATTTATTAATGTCGACATGCAAAGCGATAACGTACTTTGAGCAAGTATAAAATACTTACATATTATTCATTTATTTATAAAAAAAAAATCTGAAATTGTTCTTAACGGTTTTTAAAAAAAGATTACATTATTATTATTATGTAATAGTAGGAAATAACACTTAGTATACCGAATTATAAAAACAAGCGATGTTTCGAAATTTCATATTACGACGAAAGTATTTTAGGACATTTTATCATTTTATTAGGAACCATTGGGTATATGTATACATACCTTAACAAGGGCGTATAATACAAGGAGATGTAGGGTTAAATCTTTTCCATTGCCTTTTTTGCCCTTCCTCCTATTAAAAAGTTATGTACGGTAAACTACCTATTGTTCACTCAAATTATCCCTTACAGAAAATGTTACCATTATAAGTACCATGCTATTTATTAAATTGGTATAGAATTTACGTGAACGTAAGTTTGAAATTTGAATGTATAATTACGTATTTTGAATTTCCATACCGAGAGATTACCTATTGACTAGACGTCGCTGTATAGTATGTTATTGTCATTGGAAATCAGAATGATCGTACGTGCTTTTTGAATAATTTATCAAGATGTTGGTTCATGCCATTTTTGACGTTTGAAGGATTAGTCGTTATATTTGGAACAATACTAAATTGTTGGTAATTATTATAATTATTAATGTTGTATATTGCGTAACGTTTTGATTCAAATAATTGAATAAGTATACTTATACCTACGTTCAATGTTAATAAAAACACTTCATTAAATATAGCAGGTACGTAGGTATAGCTCAAATACGTTTTAATGTTTTTAAGCTTTCGATTAGCATAATAATATTTTAATGTGTATTTTGTCCTATTAATATCGTTAATACTTTGAAATTGCTTGTTTCCGGATTTGATTTTAAAATAAATCATTTTTACAAAAGTCTAAACTACGTATCTATCTCCATTGCATACACCTACCAGTAATTTCGATTGCAAATTAAACTAAAATTGGAGCGTAATAAAACCATTATACAATTTAATTGTATTTCAAAAACTTATAAGACGCGCGTAATTTTTTTAAACCACTTGCTATATTCTGTTTGTTCTTGTGTTATAGTAGATAGATATAGGACCTGTCTACCTACCCAAATAGCGATGACTACTCAAAAATTAATATCGGGACCAAAAATTAAATTAGAAAATGTAATTATTATTTAATTGGGTTGCCAATTACAAGATAAAATTATCTAAACAAATGCCGAGCGGTGAGCATAATATATTAAATTCATGAACTTGAAAAATATTTACTTTTCAAACGAGGGTTATTACATGCTTATCATAATAATAATGCAGCCTTGTACCTAAGTATATTGCAATAAATCGATAACGATATAAAATAATTTTAATAATATATGTATAATATGTTGGTTAATAATTATCGAATTGGAAAAAAATCCGAATATGTTAAATTTAAAAAAAAACAAAAAAAAAAACATGACAGCGTATAAGGCTGTACGGTAGGTATAGATCATCCATTCAACTATATACCTGTGCGCATACAGGGTCTGTCAAATATTATATTTACTATACTAACTGCAGTGGAATATGTATACATTCTAAAGGCGAGTTTACATTTCAGTAGTTTGAAATTTACCCCTCAAATTTCAATTTCCGTTTTTTTTTTTTTTTAATTAATACACACGAAATCGATAAAAAAATAAATTCCTATACATAGTGTAGGTATCGAATTCATTTAAAATACGAACCGTGTTATGTTGCCGAATAATCGTTCACGTATATGATAGATATACCTATTATATACGCCGTTGAAACAGAAACAATATTAATGGTGATTTAATATTTCTAACGGAAATCTGTGCCGTCGATCCACTGTCGCGCGAAATTCGGAATACCCTGTATGTATAAACAAAATAATAATAAAAGAGTAGGTAGTGCGCAGAGTTAGAGCGGTCGCGCCACCGTCGGCGTAAAAACGGAATACCTACTTGTTGTGAGTGACACCCGTTTGGTTAAACTCAAGTCTAGGTTCAACCATGAAGCACATCAGCTTAGCTGCGGTAGTTTATGTTGTAATTTTCGGGCTTTCGTCGTTCAATTTTCTAGATTGTCATCTTCAAGGTATTTAAACCGTATGCATACATATATTATTGTTGTTGTTATTATTATTATTATTATTTTTTTTTTAATATTTTTAAACATAATATACCTACGTAGAGACTTTTTTGTATTTTTACACATAACAAACATTTATTAACAAAATTAAATCGTGCACGATTTTCGGTTGGTTCGAAATAACGCGACGAATTACGGAATTCGTTACGTAAAATATTTTTATTTCTAAACCGATATTATATACTATAATCGTACACGCCTATTATAATAGATTTAAATTATTAGAGCCTAATAAATGCATTAAAAAGTTCATTTTTATTAAATTAATTAAATTTCGTGAATTATTATTTGCATTACACGCAACGTAAAATACGTTTATACCGTAGATTTATAAATTTGATAGGTATATCAGATACTATTATATCCAACGTCATTTAAATGTCAAGTATTTGATGATAATTTGTGTAGATAAATAATATGATTTTGTCGCATATAATATACGTATCCAGAAAACAAATTAATAAATCGTTTAATGTTTGTAATATTATTTTAGAAATTTCGTTTTTTTTTTTTAAAGCGATTAAATGTTTTATTATTTATTTGTTTATTAAAAAAAAAAAAGTCTCTTGTCATATTTTGATTAAAGCATGATTTCTAGGAGAAAAGTTGTTTACAAACAGAAAAAAAATACACTTCATAGTAAAACCAATATAAATCCCTCGCTTCACTCAGAATCTTAGAAAAATGTATAGATACCTAAGTATTTTAGGTTTTGCTAAATAATATTAACATATATTATTTTTGTTTTACATTTTATAAACTATACAAAAGGGATGCCTTTTACTGAGAGGTAAAAGTTTTTACGTGAAAAAAAAAATTTAAACTTTAAATCGCATACATATTGACAAACATTATTGTTAAAAAATAGATTTTATTGGGTAGAATAGAAAATTCCATGAATAGGTTTTGAGAATTGTTATGTAATAGATTTTTATGTTATGTGATAGAAGTAGATAGGTAGGTACCTAATAAACATTAAAATATATGTATTCTGTCATATTGATTCTATATAAAATATATTTGGATATTTATTTGAAACAAGGTTTTATGCATAGGCACAACTAGATAGTGATTGGGAGTGTTGAAACTCTTCCAAGCTATAATTTAGCATTTTCAGATTTATTTCAGCACCTTTAGTCCAAAAAACACCAACAACTATTTTCAAAAAGGCAGTTTCTGTATTTTTTTCTGTTGGTTGATTTTTTTTAATTTTTTGATCTAATATTTTTATCATATATTGCCTTGTTATACGAGATTTCCGCTACAGCCCCGCGTATACATTGTCTCCCGTCGTCCGTTAGTCACGTCCTCCGGTGGTTCGTTGTATTTGACATGATTTAAGATTGTACTTATGTCAAATATCTATTCTAAAAATCAGAAAACTAAACATATTTGTTGGGAGAATACTTTTCTAATTGTGTATAAATTGTTACAAGTTATTTTTTGTCAATGCTCCGTCTAAAACAATGGTTAAAAGCAGAGGGTCCTAATATAAAGCAACAACGTTTTGCAAATGTATTATTATTTATCATTAAAAGAAGGTGTAGTTAATATTTTTATTTCCTTAGAAAAACTATGTAAAAATTCTATCAGAAATTATATACAAATATGTAAATTGAAAAAGAGTTGATAAATCAATGTTAATGAAGTACGATTTTGAACGAAAATCAGTTAAACATGTTTCTACATGACGTAATTTGTACGATTTCCATCAATTTGAACATAAAGCTCTTATAAAAGAAAAATGCTATACACGCTCAATTATTATTATTATTTTTTTTTTGACCATTAGGTACGACTTATAAATTATAATGAATTTTGAGTTCAATTTTCAAGCATTTCTTTTCAGTCATCATAATTTTATCCATGTATGAAACCGAATAAAAAGTGAAAAAAAAAATAATAGAAAATGTTCAATGCCTATTGATGACAAAAAAAATCTACCTCGTTTAGAAAAAGGTAATTTAAGTATTTTGTCAACATACATTTTTACGATTACTTTGAACCGAATTACAACAAAAAAATAAAATCGAAAATAATGAAACGGTTATTTTCATAAACTGTTCCGTGTTTACTAAGATTGACCCCAGTTTTACGCAATTATTCAAAAATCTATAAGAAAAATAAAAATAAAAACCACTTTTTATCTACCCACTAGACAAAATCGCTTTTCAGAAAAAATGCTACAATGAAATCCGGAGCCAGATTTCTGGTAGAAAAACAAAATGGAAAATTAAAATGAAAATTGCATTGCCTGTGTCCGTTTAGCCTATACGTTTTTTCCCAATAATTATGAAAAGTAAAAAGAAAGTAAAAAATTTACTTCTCGATGCACCAATTAGATTTAAGACACTACAAAAAAAGATCTCTTGTCATTTTGTATCGGAACAATATATCTGGTAAAAAAAGTCGCTAATAAAAAGAACAAAAATATTAAAGTATTACAAATATTTAAGACAGGTAGGTACCTATTTATTATGGAATGCACTTTAAAAAAACACCCAATAATACATGTATTATAATACAATGTACTTTAGTATAAAAATCAACATTTTTTTATTTTTCTGTTCATTCATAAATACTAATGAGGAACGGTATTTGGGGGTGTTTATCTAACCCTCGTGAGTCGATGCGTATCACATAATTTCAGCAACCCGAAAATGTGGATTCTAGTTCCGCAAATGAATTTGTATGTAAATCGTTTCACATCATGTCTAGTATTTCTATATTTTCTTAGAAAATATAAAACGAAAATAAAAATTTTTCCCTATAATAGAAATATTATCAACATAATTAATGATAATTATTAATTTCTTCATTATAATAAACGAAATTGAAAATATACCTATATATTATAATGTTAATATTTGAACATATTTTAACACTGCATTTGGATTCAAATGTGTGCTCCGTATTAGGCACATAATCAATAATTTTTGTTAAAATTTAAATTACTTTTGTACTATTATATTAAAAGGTAGAGGCGTACGTAGAGATCATTTTTAAAGGGAAGGGTTGACTATCAACTATTTGTAATAGGAATGAATTAAGAGTTGATGTTATTTATTTACTGAAATAATTCTACTCAATAACCCACCCTTGCAGCATCTCCTGTTTTCTACGCCCTTGTTATAAGGTAGATACAGTGGAAATGTGGTATTTTCGTATTAATTTTTCAAATTTCCATACGGCATAATAAGCGCAACTGAGGGAGCGAGCGGGTATGCTTGGACATCTCCAAATATTATTTATGACCTATCAAAATAAATTGCTTAATAAATCCGGGTCCACGCATGCAGCATTCATCGAACATTTGTACATAAATATTTGTCATTCACCGAATAACAAGTACCTAGTGTGGATAGCCGTACGTCTCTATTCAGATTTCGGATAGCCGCTCGGCAAGTACCGAATATTTTTTATTTTTTGTCTTATTTTCACTTTCCGATTATATGTTCAAAAATGTATACTAATACAATCGTCGTCAAATTGATAAAGCATTAGTAATAATACAGTAGCTCTAATACACTAGTGGGAAAAGATCGGAGCCGAATCACAAATGCTTGATATTTGCCAAACATTTGTTTGTGTTTTTAATGTATTTAGGATTTGGTAAAACATCTAACGAATAGTCGGTATTCAACAAATACCGCATGTACGGAGCCGGTCTAATTAACTCATAAATAATATAAAATGTTTTAAAATCAATAGACTAATAATAATATATTTACTCTAAACAAATAAATAGTATTTCATTCTGTTCTCGACAAATTTCAATGGTCTTTACTGATATAAATGGTAAAATAAAGAATTCCTATTCGTGTATCTTAGTTACGGTTTTTCAAGCATGCAGCTATATTCGCCAAATAATTAGTTGTCGGATGCATTTATTTACCTAATACGCTTCCAAATAAAGTGATTAGTGTTTTTCATTGTAAAAATAAAATGCGAGTCGGTAAAAAAACAGTATAAGATATTTATATACAATGTCAAGACAAACACGACACTGTGAAAAACATTCTAAAAAAAGTGAAAACCTTTAAATTGGTAATTATTCAGGATCTTCAAATATACTTAATGTATTTGTACAGTTGTATTAAGAAAATTCTTGTGTACAATATTTAATTATAATACGGTGAATATCATTCATATTTATTTGTTTATTAAGCCATTAACTATGTTTCGGTTTTACCTCAATACCGGAGCAATATCGATTTGTAATAGGACCATATTGATGTATGACACGTACTGAATTATGGAAAAAATATATAATGTATAGCTTGTTTCAAAGGAACTGACAAAATCAAATATAAATAACTGTTGTATTCGAGTCTTGTAATTATAGTAATATAAATTCCATAAATTACCTATACACTTGAACGATATATGTGTATTATATTTATGTTTTATCGATTTACCCCGTTAGTTTTTTCCCAAAGCATATTTTTTTTACGAAATTGTTTATTATTAACATAATATTATAGATTTTAAAAAAAGGTTAATGAGTACAAAATAATTTGTACTGGATATAGATTTATATACTAGGCGTGTATAAAAATTGTACATTCATTACATCATAGTTAAATATATTTTTCAAAATGCGTACATTTAATAATAATTAACTTCAAAATATTCGTCTTCGAATAACAACATATTTTATGATAGAAAAATAAACAAAATCATCATCATCTTCATTTAAAAGCAGCACCTTGTCGTGAACACCATACGAGCCTTATACTTCTATATATTATTATCGTTTATCCTTTTTAATGCAGTTGCATTACTTCCTACATACAACTCAACAGTTGTATCAAACGTTCTATAATAATAAATTAATATATTAATATAGTAAAGTTATAGTTTTAGTTATATTTTATAATATGGTTTTAAATTGCTATTTTAATAGTGAAACTGTAATATTGTAATACTGTTTATTATTGTTAAATCCAATTATCTTGCAGTAGATACACATTTGACTGCAGATAAATTCTTATTTGGTAGATAAAGTAGTTACCGAATAACTATTTGGTGTTTTACTAATCCAATATGCCTTATTCTGACATTACAAATACGATAATTATACGTCTGTGAAGGTGTTATCCCCATGGCTGAATCGTTGTAAACAAATTATAAGTTGTCATCAATTTTAGTATTAGTTGCACCAGTTTATACTGGTTTTTGTACTGCAGTTTAATTTTATCAATTATTTCAAAATATTTTTGATCACTGTACTCGTATTTGTAAGAATGTTTAAAAAAATTAAATTTCATGAAACATAAAGAAATGTACCATATATATATATATATACTTAATAAGATACATAACTTAATTTTTATTTAGCTTACCTATTATATTTTATCGTTTTTTTTTTCTATTAATGTGATTTAAGTATTAGATACTCCGTTTTCAATTTTTCTTATTTTTTATTTTTTTTTTTTTATTTTGGGCAAAAATGAAACTTTAGGGAACCAAAATAAATGTCTATGATTTAGGATGAATGTCTGTTTTTATTCACATCAATATTGTGTTACTTAAAGAATTAACAATAATGCAAATTGTTTATCTCTAATAACGGACTAAAAAATCCGATTGGTAATATACAAATATCGATAGCAGTATAAACACAAAACCGCTAACAAAAAAATAATATGGAATAAACTCATTAGACTCGATCAGATGATTGATTTTTGTTAACTTGTGATCTAAGTGTTTATCATGAAGACAAAATTTTCCGACAGTTGATTTGTTGCCTTTATAATAGTTCATATTTTTATACATATATAACAATAATAAGGATTAAGAAATTAAAAAAAAAAGTTTTATCAAAATAGGTAATAATATGAGTATTATTATAGTTCTCGAGATGTTTACTAACATACAAACCAACCGATGGAGTCGAGAGTAGGAAGTTTAAACCCTCTAATGGCATATTCTCGACAAAATTTATTTTAATATATATATATATATATATATATATATATATTTTAACCAAGTTACTTACTTTTATGGGTCTGTAAAGATATTTAAAACGCGCTAGTTCCTGTGGAAAACATGAAATCTGAGAATAAAAATAAATGGGGATGGAGGTTAAAAAAAAACCATCAAAAGACACATCATTGAAATTACACCATGTATACACAAAATTGCATCTCTTGGCTTCATTTGAAGGGTCTTTAGAAGTGTAAAAAGCAAAAAACACCTTATTTCCGGAACAGTACAGTTAAGTTCATATTGAAATTCAATTAAAATTCCATCGTTTAAATCAGCCTATAAAAATACTTAAACTCTCGAGTTCGAGCGCATTTAGTCCAGAGAGAGCCGCTAAAAGTGTCTAAATATAACGTAAAAAAACTGTCTTAAGATAATGGGGACGGGTGCAGCCACTGCTATAGAAGTTAGGAAGGTAGTAGAGGAGAAATTTAATATATACCAGATGTACGGAAAGATTAATTATTGCTAACAAAAAAACGATTTCGAGCGGAGTTCGGTTGATAGTGTCGAAAATATCACGAAGATGAAAAAAAAAAAATACCTTATTTAGAGTTTTCCTTACATGATAGTAGAGCACTATTACAGTAACAAACATGTATTGCATAAGTAAAACCTGCAATTAATTTCTATCGTTTTGTTCAGAATCTAAAATTTATGTAAACGAAAATGTACGATATAAAATAGATAAGTCGATTTTTCATCGTAATGTTTGTCCGAGACAAGAAAATTGCAAACCATCCCGACAAAATCGCGCTATTATAGCGTGTCTAAATCTAAATGTATAAATGGGTAAATGTATACAGGCAATACTCGTTCAATAAGTGTATGTTTAGTAAACGAATAATAGTATGGGTTTACACCGTTACCCAATATTCTAGAGTAAGTACTTGTACTTGAAGTTAAATAATTAAATTTAAAATAGTTAAATTATTGGTGTTGCTGTGAATTAAAATAATCACATTTTGTCCCAGAAGATTATTATTATTATTATTTTTAATTTCCTTTTAACTATAACTGTTATATTGTCTTACTTTTGTTTTTACATAATAGTATAGTTTCAACTTTAAAGAATAGTTTTTCAACTTTCCAAAGTATATTTCCTATAGAATACCTTACATTGTAATAGTGTATGACCGTTCATTATGTCCGTTTGTGAAATTCGTTGCTTTGGTTACCAGAAACACCATTGTTGACTGTGGTGATATTTTTTGTTGATGATTTATTTTTTCGATTTGTCGAATATCTTGTTGTTCAGCCGGGTTTTGAATTAAATAATATAATATAGTACAAAAAGGAAAATTATCTTTTAACATTAACTGCAGTATCTACTCGTAAATCAAGTTTATAGAAATCTACAAGAATACTTTATTCGTAAATTGTTCCCTTTTTTTTTACTTAATTTATTATAATACCTGGCCACTAGCGTAGGTAAATTAATTGATAATAAATCGAGGACTTACAGAACTTTTTGAGTTTATTTGTTGATTTTAACTTGAAAATATTAATTTTACGTTCAAATATTAGACCCTTTTTTTTAATTACTGTTTTAACATTGTTAACATATTAATTATGAGAAAACTTAAATAATTTCAAATGTTTCATAGGTAGGTAATTTTAATTTTAATTTTTAATATTTATCGATTGTAGAAACTGTAGGTAGGTTGCGTATTACACCCTATGAAATAAGTGTAATAACCATACATTTTATAAAACTTCTTTAATATATAGAGTCAATGATTTTTAATATATTTGTTTGATTAATTTCTATTATTTACATAGAATCGTTACATTTATGACGCACGAGTAGGTACATGACTATAATGTGACATCAATCCTTGATTTTGGTGTATTGGCATCGCTTGTAATATAATAATATAATATAAAAATAATACTATTACTTTTTGATTAAAGTACCTATTTAATAGTTATGCAATTTATATGATAATACTTGTAAATTACGAGTATATATTCTTTGTTTCATAACAAACTTGCAAAGAAAACATGTCTTTTATCAATATTAGATTGTAGAGAATGTATTCTACACATTTTTTGATAAAAATAATGCCTATAATTTTCAATATTTTAATATACTCACTTATAATAGTTATATTTATGTGATATATCAGACGGGAAATGTGTAATATATCATAACCTACCTATAGCTATTATTAATTTTTAATATGATTATTCAAATAAAAAACAAGGTAAAATGAAAAACTGTCAAATTGAAAAATAAAAATTCTGATTAGCGTTAAGAATAAATATATGAATATTACTTTAATTTCATCTCACTATGAAGTGTTTGTAACATTTTTTTATTTTATTTTTCAGGAGATTGGACTAAACATTTAAAAATACCTTTTGCGTCCAAATCTCTCAAACAAATTTCTAAATTTAAATTTATGAATTTATAGTATTTCACTGCCGTAAAAAATTGGTTAGAAACTATAGCTTCTCGAGCTGTAGTATGTATAGCTATATATATATGTGTGTCGAAAACATGCATTTGGTTGATATCAACAATTCAAAATTACTGAATATTGTGTTCACAAATTCATATAAAATTAGGTAGTTTTTGTGAAACAAATTGTTGAGGGTGAGAATTTATTTGAAATAAAAAATTACGCTTCTGTTCTCACAAGAACGATCGAATTATACTCGGATATCTGTTTCATAAAATAGTTAATTAAAATAAAAACCAACTGACAGCAATTTTTAACATTTTTATGGAATAAATAAGAGTTGTACTCAGTGGCGCCGAACTAATATTTTGTATGTGCGGCAATAAACATAAATTTATTTTACACCCACCTACCTCTATACGGTATTAAACTTAAGCCATGGGTGTCATAACCCCCCACATCAACTACCAATATCTTAAACTATAAAATATTATTTTCTCAAATTATATTATTTACTGAATAATATTTATATTTTTGCATTATTTAATATTTTAATGCATAAATAGGTACTTAAATTTTTTTGTTAGCATCAACATTATTTATATGAACATTAGAAACCGATATTGAAATTTGACATAGACAGGAATATATTGGTTTTACAGTGATATTTGTATTAGATTTTGAGCATAGCCACAGATCTATTGGTTTTACTATGATGTGTGGTTTTGTATGATTATTTTTTTTTTCTTTGTGTCTATAAACAACTTTTCAACTAAAAATCTTACTCCGATGTATCTTTATATATCGTAATACTTTTTCTGAAAGATAATTTTGTCTAGTTAGACATCAAATTTTGATTTTTTCGGGGGTTCTCAAAATAGTTGGGAAAAATTTGTAAGCAAATTATAGGTAAAACGGCAAATCTTTACTTCTTGCGCCACGGCCGCAGAGTTACCGATTTCATTCTTTTAAATTTATATATATACACAATATTTTCTACCATAAACATTCATAAAAATTCCTCCAATTGAAAAACAACAATTTAATAATTAAACAAAACCGGGAAAAAAAAACGTTGAAAGAATGGAAAATTTTTGAAAATAATGCTTTTATTATTTTCAATTTAGATTTTTGGGATTCAATTAAAAATATTCCCAGAGACTTAAAATTTAGACAGAGAACTGATATTTACCTTTCCTAGAAGTAGTAAAAATATTCAAAATATTTAAGCCATTTTTGAATTATTTACAAACATTATAATATTGTGAGTTTTTTACGTAATATTTATTTGGAGTACTCTTTGGTTGAAATTGTTAGACTATGACATGACTATGATAGACAGAAATGTTTGAAAATTTGACAAGAATTCAATTGCAAGTCATACTTAGTGGCTAAAAAATAAATTTAGTGTAGTGTAGTATTTTTTTTTTTCATAAGAGTTTTAAAATCATATTTTGACAAAAATTGTAAACATTACAGCCTTTCAAATCATGTTTAATCGAACTTCTTTCCGAATCGTTTCTCGTTAACAATGATTTATAGTTGGCTACAGGTATAAATTAAATGACTTTATATACCCTTCTTTCCCAAGTACCCATCTAAAACAAAGGCCACACTCGTTCCTAATGTCAGCTCTTTTACTTACATTTATTTATTATGTGTTTTAGCTATAGCCGCTTTGTGGATTCAAACATTTATTAGGTACAATTAGTTATTTATCATAGACTATTAATTAAATAGTTATAGATAAACTAATAGTTCTCTGCTTTTACTAATGCAGTCACACTATACACGCTCTAGAGCAGTGTAGGAATAGACTAGTTTGCGTTATTTAAAATATTATGTCTACTACTCTTTATATTTATTGTAAAATGTAATATGTTTTAACTTAACTAGTAACTACCAATTCTAGAGAGTATACCCATCATTAAATGTGTGAGTGGCGGCCGCCATACTTAATATATATGTTCGGCGCCATTAGTTGTACTGGAACTTGATGAATGTTTGGATTTTATGAACACTGAAAGCAATAGTAGGTACTAGTAAAAAATAAAAATAATATAGATAAATAGAAGTTTATGTAAAAGAGTAGGACACCAATGGGGAAGAAAAGGAAAATATGAAGTATCGTGTTTACGAAGAGAACTATATCGTGAACAATACGACAAATATTATTAAGGGATATCAATAAGGTATGATGTTGATAAATATTACGACCCTAGTGATGACGGTAGTAGAATTTAATGATTAAGTATCCCGAAATAGGGAAGAACATAGTTCATGATTACAAACATTGTAGGATTGATGAACGAATAATGGACGCGAAATTAGGGGATAAATTATCTACTCCGCTTTTAAAGAAAACGTAAACAATCTACTATCCAGCGTTAAGTAACAAGGAAATCTAAAGTATCGCTTATCGTAATATCGGCTTATTATACCAACTGGTAGGTACTAATGTATCCAGTGACGTGTTTTTGGAGATGGAAGGCTCCAGAATTTATAATACTTTCGTAATTAAACGTTTTTTGGAAGACGTTGAAAATGTTCAACTTTCTCTTTACACAGATAATCAGAATTCCTTCTTTTTGGTTAACAATACAACAATAAGCATTAACACATTTTTTTTAGATTCTTAGTGGAGCGAGGAATTTGGTTTTACAATAATGTTTTTTTTTTTTTTATTATTTTTTTTTTTTGTATCCAACTTTTCTACTAGCAATTTTACTCCAATTTGCAATAATAGCACTTTTTTTAAAAAAGAAATCTAATTGGAGTAATACTTTAATGAGATCATTTTTTGATTTTCCCAACTATTTTTATAATAATAAATGGAAAAAATGAGAAAATAGGTACAATATTAAACAAATATTATTAAAGAAAATATACAATGCATAATATGTAATTATTTCACCATAATATGACATATATATTGTTGACAAAACCACACTATTAACCGAATCCCGCTCAGAATCGTTTTTTCTTTAGCAGTGGTTAATCGCTGCGTACAGATATACATTAAATTTCCTCTCTATAACTTTTCTAACTTTTCACCTACAATAATGGTCTACCCACGTGTGAAGTATGTCTGGGGGAGGGTGTTCTAGTATCCCTGGACTAAACGTAAATATGCCACTAAATGTGGTATTAATGTTGACCAGAAACCAAAACTTAATATTATTTACGTTGAAACTAATATCTGAAGTTAAAACTGTTAAAAGATTACAAAGAAAATTAGCGACATGGAAATTTAATAGAGACTAGAGCCGATAAATTTAGGAGAATCGAAACTACAAGAAACTGATCGGCCGAAATGAGATAGCTGATATTTTCATTGCTAAAAATTACTTCTATTATCGTTAAGTATTCAGCGGAAGACGATAAAACAGTAACGAGCCGAACATTTAAATTTTACAAAATATATTTATGCACGGCAATTCAAATCGTCCAATCGGAGAACGTAGTTTGATTGCAGGTTCCGGGCTCGAATTATAGAATATGTTAGAGCGTTAATAAAACGTTGGTATAGATTTAAAACATGTAGGAAAAGTTTTAACATTATTTGGAATATTTATTCAAATATGTTATCTTAATCTTAAATGCATAATCATAATTAAATAAATTTAATTAATTAATTCTATACAGTGGTGAACAGACCCGTCGTAAGATATTTTCCACCCTAAAACGAACATTTTGATGCCGGTCTTTTTTAACCATTATTAATTTCATTTTGTCATTTCAATTTGATTAAAATTGTATGCTGCCCTAAAATAACACATTGCTTGCTTGTACCCTTAGGGCTGTATTTGGAAATTTTACGCTCAGAGGCATTATATATTCGCATAACTATTTTGTTGTATACAATTTTGGTTCACAGAAAATTGAGCCAACAACCTACATATTACCTATGCTACTCTCACTAATTTAATATTGGCAAATTAGATATATATACACCCCTTCCCAGTGAAATTTCTTTTTAGAAAAATTGATATCTAAAAGTTGGAGCAAAATTGCTGATAGAAAAGTTGTCTTCAGAAAAAAAAATCGTAATGTTTTAGAAATTTTATATTTTCCGTTTTTTTTTCGATTTTTCGCTTTTGATGAAAATACTCTTGAGAAAATCAAAAAATGATCTTCTTAAAGTATCTTCTCATACCAATTTCCTTTCAAAAAAAGATTCACATCGTAACATTTGAGTAAGCTTTCTGGTAGAAAAAGTGTTCACATAAAAAAAAAAATCTTTGAAACCAATACATTCTTCGCTACACTCAGAATCTAAAATGGTAAAATATGAGCATAAAAATGATAGGGGTAGGAGTTGAAGGTTTAAACTCCCGAAAGACAGATGTGTCGTTTGATATTAAAACACCATGTAAATACAAAATTGTATCTCCTACCACAGAAACTTGTTAAAATTCATTTGAAATAATTTAATCCAACTGTAATTTCTAAATTTGAGCTCATTTAGTCTAAATGAAAGCCGTTAGAAAAGTAAAAAAGTAATGGAAACAACTATGTAAGATACTTAAATAAGTACACAATAGACTGCAATATTACAATAGCCTCCATTTTTTGGGAGAATTCGATTAAAAAAATATATAAAAATAAAAAAAATGAAATAAACTTATAGCTATTTAGAACATACAAATTATAATACATAGGTTAATTCCAACTTATTATTTGATTAAATGTTAGAATATTTAATTTTTGATGTATTTATAAATACTATACAAATAATATTTAACCACGATTATGCACCAATAACAAACTACCAAGAATTATATAATATTATTTATATTACATATAAGTACCATTTAAATTATAATATTTATATATTTACAAATTTTTAAACTTAAATTAAATTTTAACCAAAAATATAATTATTTTAATTTATTTCAATGCATTATGGTTTTATAATATGTTTGTTAGTGGTTTTTTTGTTTGTTTCTGTATACGCATTTCCGCATACTGTTGTCTGTTATTNCAAATTTTTAAACTTAAATTAAATTTTAACCAAAAATATAATTATTTTAATTTATTTTAATGCATTATGGTTTTATAATATGTTTGTTAGTGGTTTTTTTGTTTGTTTCTGTAAACGCATTTCCGCATACTGTTGTCTGTTATTGTAACGCGATAATATTTGTTTAAAATTATCTCGTACCTTCAAACAATATTTCATTTAGGTGAATTTAATTTTTATATTTCACCTGGTTGTTTTATTGTACATAAATTAAAATTTGTTTATACTTTAAGAGCTGTTCTGAAATAAAGGTGCCTATCCTGTGCCCACCTAATATTTATTAGGGCTCGGGGCTGAATATAAAATTATAATTTTTAAATGACTTCTATATTTTGTTATTGTGTTAAAAACGTTTATGTTAGTATTATTATTTCATTGTCCTCATGGTTAATGCAACATAAGGTTTTTGTATATTTGAAAAAATCCGGCCACTATTTTATTTATTAAAATGTATGTTATAATCCGTGTAAAGAAAACTATTAAGAGATATTTGTAAACTTACGATATTATTGCATTTGTAATAAAATACCAGGCACTATATTATTACACCTATGTAGTTACAATCAGAGCCATGTTAAAAAGAGGGGGGCATCAGGTAAATTTGACCCGGGTGCCTAAATAATAACTATTGATAATAATTATAATAATTTGATAAAAAAAAAAATTACAAATTTTACATAATTATCGATACCTATATTATGGCAATTGGCAGCAATGCACTTTTCTAAATTCTATTCACAATCTATTCGTAGATTAATATGATACTTACAGTATCTATTTAATTTATTGATAATATAACGTTTATGAACTGTGATACCAATATTTGTGGTTGGATATAAGGAGATTATTATTTCCTTACAGTTTCATTATATTGACTAGGTTTCTTTTTACGACTTGTGGGTTTAACTTACATAATTCCACCTTAATGAAAGGATGAAGATGGAGAGAAGACACTCTCTCAGAAGATATTTTAAGGAATTTTCACTAGATAATATTACGAAATAAAATTGAGAGCTCTGCTTCATTACCTCACCCCTCATCAAATTCAAATAAAAATTTAGTTTACCAAACATTTTATTACAATGTGTAGTGTGTACACTCATTTTTAACTTTAGTAATTTTCTAATTGTCTTAGGTCAGGTACCATTAATAACATTCATCTGAATCTTTTAGACTTAAGTATTTTTATTTTCAAATAAACCCATGTAAAAACATACAGAATCGAAAACGATTCTGAGCAAAGTTTGGTTATAGACATGCGGTTTTAAAGTTTCATGATGTTTACGATTACAAATTTGAACTTAAAATCCTTGTAAAAAAATTTAAAAAATGATATTTAACATTACGCTATACTTGATTTTCAAGCATTTCTACTAAAGCCAAAACAATTTTATCCACAAAAAAAAAACTAAACTAAAAAAATCCTTGACAATTTCAGATGTCACGTTTTTAAAAGGAAGTACCTATTCTGTGGACATTTTAGATTTCTACGGTTATTTTTAACCAAATTACAACAAAATCGAAAAAAAAATAAATTATCGCTGTACATTTTTCCGTTTTTCTATACTTTTATTTCTGGGTTTCCCCAATTGTTAAATAAAAATGTGAAGATAATAAAAAATTCAATAAAGCACACATTATAGTAAAATTAATAAATTCTTCACTGTGCTGTTATTGTACTATAATATGATACCAATATTTGCGGCCGTTTTGCGAGGGGGCATGATAAGAACCTGCATATGGCACCCCCTGCATAAATCCTAACTAAGACATTTTGCTAACCGCCACCGGAATTGACGGGACACGAGAAGAAAAAATTTATTGAAGATACGAAAAAGGAGCGCTTGCAATATTTTGTCCCGAGGCGCCAAATAGCTATCACGCACAATAACAATAAATACCTATTTAACAACAGTTATTAACAAATTGGAATATACATTTTATTTTATTTGTTTTAGATATAACGTTCAGAAATAATCTACGTATTCAGGCAGAATTCATGAAACGAGCAGTAAGTTATAGTGTATATTAAAATAGTATGATTATCATATGGTATTTAATTAGTTATTATCCGCTGTAGTTACCTTGTAAGTTATAGTATTTATTAGAATTTCATAATATAATACATTTTATTGTGATAAAATTTAAATACTTATACTCAATTTAAGATAGTATAGTATAGGTACAATTTTTTTTAGACCGTAAAAAATGGATTTTTCGTGTTACCATCGTGTTTAAATATTGGCGAATAGAAAAGATTTACTATGTAATTACTACAGTTATGATGAGAAGTTTTTTGGAAGTTACAAACGTATATTACAACAATATTAATATTTCGGCAATTTAAAATAATATTCGCGATTAATAATTCAACTCTGAAGTTTAAGAGGGTGTAGGTAGGTGACGCACGTGCACACCTGTATTTCGAATAATTTTTCTTTACCATTGTTTGCGGTATAAAAAGAAAAAAAACGGTGGCCTATCTTGTAATAATTGTTTGTTGACAACACATTTAAACGTAATTTTTTGTATAATAATAACATCGTTTTTTTTTTTTTTTTTTTTTTTTTAATTTCTGTGTAAAACAAATGATAAGAATTATAATTATAAAAAAAAAAAAAAAAACGACAAAGAATTCCTTTATATTATTTCACTAATTTTATATTTGTGTACTTTTGTTCATTCTTTTATACTAAATGTAAGTATAGGCACCACTGCCCGGCTATACAGCGGACGACCCATATAATGTATCGTAATTTTTCACGCGAAATAAAGCTACGACTGTAATTTTAATTATATTCGGCAATTGTAGTTATTTTAATATTTATATAAATAAGTTTACAATGTTTACCTAATATAATTATTAATAATATAAAAATATTTTTGATAATTTTTTTACAGTCTAACCTCGGAGGCAGAGTAAGTTACTGAAACGATATTATTACAGTGTATAATATTTAATATAATATCACCATAAACTCGTCCATTTATACAGTGGAAGTAGGCTACATTTATCCTTTCCTGTTGTTATATTTTATTAATTTAGAAATACCTGCTTTTTTCTTTTTCTTTTTTTTTTTAATAAAGAAGTATAATATATAAAATAATGGAGCGAGCTCGTTTTCATTGACCTACATATTTTATGACATAAGTTCATCTCTAGATTTGGCAATAAGTATATATTATGTCTATAGTGCAGACATGTAGTAGCCAGGTATAGGTATATTACCATAATAAAAAAAAAGTATTTTTATATTTCTCCTGGGTAATTGGATTTTAAAATATGTAAATATTCCGTAAACTATAATATAATATATTTTCGACAGTTTTCACATAGGAATAGACGTGGATAATATATTATATAGTATCCAAAACAATCTATAGATATGCACTTAAAGGAGAAGTGAAACGGGATACGGCGTGTTTCCGCGGTGTCATCGTGAAGTGCATAGGGAATTTTAGTATTTAATTATTACTTTTTTTGTTATCATCAGCATTATATAAATAACAGATAAAAACATAATTTGGGATTTTGGGCATTATAAAGTGATTCTAATGTGTAATTTGATAGTAGTGAATTGAACAAATTTTCTTATCGAAGTATAATTTACTATATATTATATTATTGAAAGTAACACATTTAGCTCATAAACCATGGGGAGAGAAGCCTGAGCCCCACTATAATATTAAATATATTTGGTTGACGGGCCTCTGCATTGAGGGGCTTCAAACGATACTTGTCGGTTAGGACCACTTTGTCCCTCCTCTTATTGCGCCTCTGAGGCCATCCTAACACTTTGACCTTTGTCCTGCTTTACAGTTAATCGTACAAAATTTGTATAAACCTATAAAAAGTCCCCGAATTCCCGCCCTAATTGCGCCACTTTATATGGGTAATTACTGTACACAATTATAGCGTTTATTACATTTTATTTTCAAATATGATGTGTTCGTTTATCTAAATTTAAACAAATTTATCATTATGTACCGAATTTAAATAAATGTATAGAATATATTTTGTATGTTCATAAAACGTCAATTTTTGTAGCCAGCTACAGATAGTTTTAAATACTCTGTTGTTACTCTGGTCTTCAATAGTTATCTATAAAATATGGACGAACTTATTAAAAACTAATATTTTGAATATTTTAAACTTCATACTAATTGATAAAAAATGTAAAGGAAAAAATTGGCTGATATGGTTTGTTCACAAGTTTTATTAGATATATTATTAAGTTAAAATTATTATAGTGAAATAAGTTGATTTTCATTAGCTAATATTTTTAAATATAATTCTAAACATCACAATATAATAATTAGTTAAGTAAAAACTTTTCTTAATTTAATTATTAGAATATTTATATTGTTTTTACCTAAATGCAAAAAATCTTAAAAGCTGTACATCGGTTTTAACTTTTAGGAAAGGGGTAGTTGTTAAAAATATATTAGGTTGACATTTTTTGTTTACCTTGCTTCCGGGTTCCGACGCAATTAGGCCGGAACGCTTATATCCGGCACTAGAAATAAATAAAGTATACATCTATACATAATTTAATTTTTAAATATTTATCTTTAATTAAAAAAATATGTACAACTTTTTCAAGTATCTACATTTAAACAATATACTTTATACCTACGTCGGTTTTAATAAGTTATGGATGTAAAGAAATTAAATTAGTACAAAAAAGTAAATTACCAACTTACTTTTAGATTTTGAGCGCAGTGATGAAGCTATTGGTTTTACTAAAATGTGTGTGTTTTTTCCTCCACTTTTTTGGTTAGTAAAAATGCTCCAAATTATTTGTATCCTAGGTACCTAAAAGATGCCGATACTATAATACTTTATTTGAAAAAAAAATGTCTAGAATTCTAACAGTTTTTCTATACAATTTAAAAAAACTGTCAACAAACGTCGATATATTGGTTTTATTTTTATTGATTTTTGGGTTACAGTAACGGGCCCAACGTAAAGACGAATACTTAGAGGAAAAACGATGAAATAAATTAAACTCCATATTTGAGTTACATAAATAATCAATATTTCCCGCAAAAAAATATTACAAGTCCAAATAATAATGAATAGAGTGACGCGAATTGCTCGCATTCGATCGTGGTGGACTCGTCTGATTAGACGATATTTTGGACGGCGTTATATATGGTAATGCCGTGTCCCCGCAACCCGTTATTCATAGTCGCTGCTTTCTATATTTTATTGTTGTCGCCGGATTCTGGCGACGGCCAAAACCAAAAATTACATATGCGTATTATATTATATTGTGTTACAACCTAGGCCTACTCATAACAGTATTTTTATTTGCATTAAATTTAGAATACGGCTGATGTAGGTCCGTGTGTCGAATCGGAAGGGGTTTGAACCCCAAACCCTCCCCCCCTGTATACGTGCCTGCACGGCCGCAATTTACATATGCATAAAATATACCCAGGACGCAGTTTACGTATGTATGAAATACACCCGGGCCGTAATTTACACACAAAATTTAAAATGAGACGCAATTTACAGCAACCCCTAGGATCTAAGTGTTACCTACCTAATAATTATTAAATATATTATTAATAATTAGATAGCTGTAGGCACATAATCCCGTATTTAACTTGAAATTGTATTATTTAAAACCAGATAATTGCCAAAAATACGATATAGATTATAAGTATAACACATCAAAAGTGAAGAGAAAGTCGGATGGTTGTTATAGTGATTACTGATTAGTAATCACTAATCTAATCGATATTAATAATCACACATGTAATCACTGATTATATGTTAATATTATATTGTTATATATGGGTACGCATAAATCGTTGTCCTATAATAATTGGTCAGTTAAAGGTGTTCAATAATACGAACGGAATAGGAATAATGTGAATAGGTATAATGATGGGAAAAGTAAATCGCCGAAAGAAACGATTGGCCCTCCAACATAACCTCCAAAAATCAATTAATTTCCGTAGCCATCTGCCATTAATAGGTATATAATATAATGAGCACGCGATTATTCTAGTTAAGTCATATTCTCGAGGACTTAAATGCTGATGCTAATGCTAATGCTAATGCTGAAATTTAAAAGCTAATAATTCGGCTGATGCAAACCGTATTGCGAAATAAAATTTTGGACTCGGCCACATTACACTAACTTTTTTGTAATTTTGTATTCCTAATAGGTAACTATTTTGTATTTTGTACCTTATGGCCTATATTATTGTATACTGATATAATATACTTATTAATTGAACTTATTATATAAATATAATATATAATACAAGTACATATGATTAATTGATAATTTGTTTTATTTTGTTTCAATAATCATTTATGCATGGATGTTTTGTCAAATTTTAGAGGGTAAGTACCTCCTCAATTTTAAACCGCGTGCACTTTTACTTATTTTTACTGCACTTTTACTTTTAACTGTATTTAAATAGGTAGTACATATTTACTGTTTCTTAACTTACACAATAAACATTTTTTCCGTTTACTTCTATATTATATGTTGATTTTATAAGTGTGTACAACACATACAATAGTTTTGATACCTACAATGTATCAGAATGAACCTAGAATTTTTCTCTCTACTTAAACTTATATGATTATACGAAACATGTATGTAAAATTGAGGAAGAAAGGCTGTAATTATCATTGTATTTTCATAGTTTCTAAAATGTCTTAGTTTTGTGAGTTCCAAGCTTAAATACATTATCCTTCGCAGGACTACGACCCTGTGCTCCACAAGCTTAATTTTGTCTTTAGCCCATCATAGAATTTCCCATGATATTATGACCATCCTTGGCAATCTTCTTAGTGGTAAAACTGATCCTCCCTCCCTCTTGCAATGCATTCATTTTAGAGTCCCCATGCGTTTTACCCGAAATGTTACTCCTTTCTTCATTTATTTCTGTCTACGGACTATTTTAGCAACGAGGCAATTAAACGCTGCACGAGACAGGCTGTTTTTTTTTTTTTTAGTATGGATAATTTTGTCTCTTATTTATAGGATAAACATTATAATTATTGTAACATAAAAAACTAATAACTTGTACAACTTTTTATACATGTAATTACACACTTGAATTGGGTCAACGCCCGAATAAATAAATAAATACATATTTCGTAAAAATACATTTTGTTTAGTATTGAAACGTCGAAACTATAGGGTTAAAAATATAATACTTACTATGTAAAATGTATTCGAACTATAGCCAATAGGCTTACGGATGCAGTAATATTACAATAATCGTTGACTAACTGTATTTTTTATGTTTTCAGATGTGTACCATGGACGTTAGAGTGAGTACCATATTTACTTATGATATTATGCAATTACATTTATATCTACTAAGGCTACAACCTACACTATATCATAATATGCGCTTACCTACCTGTTTAATAATTTGAACAAAAAAACACATAAAGAGCAGCTATGGCTTAAATTAGGTAAACAGACGTTTTTCAACCAATTACCCATGTGGGCAATTTACCCATTAGGTAAATAGGTAGGTAGATAGTTACCTATTACGCCACTATAATACTAATAATATAATTCAGCTATAATTTTTAGCGATTACTGATATAATTGTAGATAGGCTGCCTATGTTAATAATGTTGTAATGATTCAGCGGGTTATTTTTACAATGTAAATAAATTGTTTGTTATTACTAAAAAACGAATTATGATATTTTTATCAAGATCAATATACCTACATAGATAATTCAATAGGCGAATAAATAATTTATGTTTATGGATTTCACAGTGGGAGTTTTACAATACCTTTACTGACATATTCAAACATTAATTATTTCTCGTACAATCATAATAATATTTTACCCATTGTGTTTGGATATTACGCGTAAAAATATTTTCGGTGGAAAAATATTTAACAAATGCTTACCGGTGTGAAACTATAATGACAAGCGTAAAATCAGGTTTTTTTGAAGCACCTTGTTAGTTAAGTAGTCTACCTACTATACATTTTATAATATATATTGTCTATACCTATTTATAGTGACCTGGGTCCTGGCACAAAAATACAATGTAGAAATACGAATACCTCGGTACGATGTACGGTGGTTTATTGCATTATAAGTATGGTGTACTATTTTTCATAGGACAATACTCATTTTTGATGTATGTACTTAACAATAGTGTTAAGTATATGAAATTTATTTATTTTTTTTTTTTGAAAATTATAAATGTTTAGGTTGTTTTTACAATAGAGCATCTATATTTTAAAATGTACTTTTTTTGGATTTTCATATCTGGTCACCATAAATATAAAAGTGAAAAGAAAACCAATTTATAATCAGTTTTCTAAAATTTCGTGTTTCGATTTTGTTTTCCAAAACGATTGGCGGTGGCGAAATTTTTTTTTTATAAAAAAAATGTACCATAATAATGTGCCAAATTTCCAAACGGTAATTCAGTAGAATTTCTAGAGTGGCCGCTATATTTTATAAACCTATATCGTACTGTTCGTAAAAATGAATTAATTACCCATAATAATAATAATAATACTAATATCCCGTAGTGAGTGTTATACGTACCTGTATTAATGTTTAATTAATTATTGTAGAGCGAACTTGATTGCATCCGTATTATTAGTTTTGTTGTAAAAATATTCACATTTATGTTACCTATTCAAAATCAGTTTTTCTTTTTACAAGAAATAATCGCGGAACAAAGAGTTAATTAATTCACGAATACGATAGGTACATTTATATTTTATGGGCGTACTTATTTATAATTTATTGGTTTCGTAGTAAAAGTTTTCAAATACCTAACGGATAAAAAACTGCGTTCTGTTTACACGGTTATGTCGATGAAAATATAAGTAAGTACTTATACCTACCCTCACCCAGGCACTTGAAAGGTTCATTAATACTTTTAATTAAACATACTATTATAATAAAATTGATAAATTATTTTTATCGAGTACCTAGGTAGGTGACATTAACTATCGCTGGAGTATCATGATACATTACGCTTAGAGCTCATTAAAATTAACACCTAGGTATACTTACCCATGCCATATCATATATTTTACATAATTTCGTTAATGTTTATGACTCGAATATATTTTAAGGTGTATAGCGACAGCGGCCAAATTTTTTTCGGTATAGATCTATACTAAGAATACGTTTTTCGTTAAACGATCGACTTCCATGAGAAATTTTATAATTATTAATTAGCTAATAGGTACTTATTAATAATAAACATTCATGTACAAATAATACAATATTCAAATGTATACTATGAAAATGCTATTGTATAGTAATTAAATAAAAAAAAAACTCACAAAAATAGTTACCTACCTATATTTCTAAAATTGCAATTTGTTCTCGAACTAGATCACGATCTGTCCGAAAAACAATTAACGCGTTCTATTCACCAGTACGAAAACTTACATGGATATTTAAAACAATTTAAATGGACCGAAATCTTTCTAAAAAAGCTTGAAATGACATTGATAGAAACTTATAATTTATAATGAATATCTTTAGTTCACTTTTAATTAACTAGAAGGATATTTTTATGACCAGGGCAGAGGATTATAAGTTATAAGTAGGACCCAGGTTTATATGCATTTGCATGTTTTCTTTTAACAGTTCAAAAAGTAGTTCGATAAGCTACAAGTTTGAATTATGGTCAATAGATCCGAAATACAAAGTTTTATTTTGCATATTTTGATGTGTACTGCATGTTTCTGTATTTTATGATTTTTCATTGCATTATAGTCGAATACCTAAGTGTTTCATACTCATTTGTTTTACTCACATATAAGTATAGTTCGTAAAGAATTTATTTAATATTTATTCCATAATTATTTAATGAATTATATTTATATTATTGAATTAATTATATTATGACATTCCAACACACATGGAAAATCTAGTAGTTTGGTTCATAATGTATTCAATCTGATTATGTTCTATTGGGTTACCAAACTCATACTGATCTAAAGCAATCTAAAGTTTGGAGGAATTTAATTTTATCTTATCTCCTAAAATATATTTCACGCCTTTCTCAGATTATTTCTATGGTATAAAGTGTCCTCAATCGATTTTTACCATACAAAGTGTCCGCGATATGAAACTCAAATAATAGATAGCATAAAGTGTCCGTTTACCTGTATAGTGTGTAATAGTGTAACTAATTTATAGATTTATACCTATTACCAAATGTACTAAAATACTTATTTATATAAGTAAGCGCCTAGTAAATAGTAGGTATGTATATATTTTATACTTTCACAAGTGCAATATTATAAAATGTTTTTAAAGTTCTTACAGTATTCATTATATCTATTAATTTATATAATTTTTTTTACACGCTACCGGCAGAATTGTGGTGGAGTACGTTTATACATTTATTAAAATACTAGTTATTTATTGACTATTATAAATTAATACACCAAAACAAATTATAAATAAACATTTGTTTTTTTCAGTACTATATTGGTAAAAAATTTTGGCCAAATTACTTATACACTCCTGATAGAACAAAAAGAAATATGAGAACTCATCGAGGAATATACAATTATGAAGAAGTAAGCTTTTTGTATACAAGTAATAAAAATATAAATTTATAAATTAAACTTTATTAAACACTAAATGATATAAATTCAAAGCATTTTTGATTTTAACTTCTTACTTAGTTCTTGTATCTTTCAGTAAAATACCTAACTCTAGTTTATTAGCAAATAGTAAGGCAAAATAATATTATTTATATGAATATAAATTAATTTTAAATAATTCAACTGTCAGGAAATAAGAAAATAATAATATTGTAGACAATAAACCGAAATATGAATAAATATATATATATAGATAAAATAGAAATTGTAATATTGAGTACCATAAAAAGTAAAATAATTAGTTTTAGTTAGGTACCTATTACATTTTACATTTTAAATACACTCTGTTATTCATATAAAATATAATAATATGCAACATTTAAAAATATTAATAGTTACTTAACATGAAAAACATAAGCAATATTACTTTTAAAATGTATATAACTTATATATTTTAATGGGAAAATATTATAAAAGTTTAAAAATATATGAATAATAAATACATTAAATACATAAAAATAAAAATAAAATATACATTAAAACTCCCTATAAGGCGGAAATCTCTTTAAAACAAAAACCAACAGTAGTTTTGCATAATCTATTCTCGTATATTTTAATCTCTCTGTAACGAAAACTCATTTATAAAGGAAAATCGGTTGGTTCCAAACGATTCTATTATAAAGTGGTTTAACTATATATTTTTAATAATAATAATAATAATAATAAAAATAAATCAATAGAATTGTTTAGCTATTGAGAAACAACTTTTTATATAGGAATGTGATAGATATTGCATGCAATTTTCAATAAAACTGTTAAAGTGATTATTTTTGTTGATTTCATTTCCGCAAGTCGTTATTTAATTAATCGTATTTAATTTTTCAAGTCTTTTAAAGTAGGTACAATAATTAATGACATTATAATTGATTAGATACTATACAAATAATATAGTATCATGTATATCATATATATCATGTAGTATTTCAAAATTATTATGTTTCAGGCACCTTACAACTCAAACATCTATAGACGGAGTCATTGGAGTTATTACCAATACTAAAATGGATCTTCATGATGTTTCTAATTGATAAAATAGATATACATTTGTATCAAATAATATTATGTATTAAGTTATAGTTTAGATATTTTTAGTTCCTATATTCAATATTTATGTATTTATTAATAAATAAAACATAGTATTTACTATTCAATTGAATAAATATTCTTTAAAATATTATTTCATTCAATTTTGTTGAAGTATTAATAGTAATATAATTTTTATCTTTTAAATATTATTATGTTAAGTACTTTAAATTAAGATGGTCTATTTTAAAGTGCATTAAACAATAAACAATGGTTTTTAAAAAAATTGATAAAGGAAATTTGGTTTATTTTGCAAAATAAAATTTAAAAATAATAAAAATATCACAATAATAATATACCTAACATTAGTATTAACTGACTAAATATTTACGACCATAGAATTGTACTTTTTTGTCAAACGATCCACATTTGATTGGCATATTCAACTTGTAAAATGGATTCATTACATACTGAAATCATAAAAATAATGTTAAGTATTTAGCTGAAATATAATATGCATTAGTATAGAATTAAAATGGCTTAAATTCATTTGTTTAAATACATACAAATATAAAATTTCGTTTTTTTAAGGAATAGAAAAAAATTGTTTCTCTTTTTTCAATACTGTATACCTAATTAAACTGTTTTGATTGAATATTCTAATGGTTTTTTAGTGTTGAATAATTGTGAAGTTATCCTGATTTTAACTGTTAAACGATTCAATTTTTTTGAGAAACTTTCATTATATATATAATATAAGAGATACCCTAACCTAACCTAACCTAACACATTACAAAAGCCCAATTAAAAAAGAATACCAAATACACAAAACAACTATTTGTGTATGAACTATTTGAATTTTACCTTCATTATTGTTTAAGTACATAATAAATACCTTAATAAACATTTCATAGACTTCGGTAAAAAAATTTTTGATACCCTCATCATTTTTAGAATCGTGTACCATAATAAATCGCATGCGGCTAGCTGTAACAAAAGCTGATACTGTCCAATGATTAAAGCGATCAACACTCTTCAAATACATAGAAGTAGATTTCCACATTAATTCATCAATTAGATCTAAGGCAGCATGAGCTATAAACTGATTTAAATGGCTATGATCTTCTTTCTAAAAAAATATTTAAAACAGCATTAGTTTACAAAATAATAATAATAAATTAAAATTAACACATCTTATAATAAAAATAATCACAATTTATTAAATATTGAAAACATGTATTTTTAGCTGTATTACCAGACTTTGCCTATGTACAGTTTTGTAATGAGAATATGAATGAAATACAGGATACTGGATACATAATATTGAATTTAACATACTTTTTTATCCATGTTACTAAGGTAACCAATAATTTAGTTTTTGCTCTGGGTTAATTAGGTAACACATCTTCAATTTGTATTTATATAAACTTCAACGGCTCTTTTTAAATCGGGTTTTCAATCAGAGTCTCGAATGATAGTTGAGGTTTGACAAAACCATAAGTGCCATATAAACTGTTTATAGTAGTATTCAAGTTCTATTACATAATTTTAGGAGGGGCCTTAAAAAAAAAAAAATTAGAGGCTCACAATTATTAAAATGCTGACAAACACTGCCTTAGAGTGTTGAATTTCGAATAATCCTTGAACTACTGTGCATAATTTCAAGTTTTTAGACCTAGAATTTTGAGTTGTGTGTTCATAGGTATGTCAATTTATTTTATTTATATCTTATACATATTATTTAGGATGAAAATCATAACCTAAGTATTATAATTTAAAAATTATAAGTAAATAATATTATAGTTAAAAATACATTATTTTTTTGAATTTTAAATTTATTACTATAAGAATAAAAACTATAACTGAAATTGTGTTACTGGATATATATAGATTACAGAAAATCTACATATTATGTAGCTAATCTAATTTAAAATAATAATTTGTCAAGATAATTTCTTTACAAAAATAAATAATCTGGTCGAGTACCCACCTAGTATGAATTCCAGAAAAAAGAACAAATATTTTAAATCTTTAAATAAGTAATTTACAATTATCATTATTTATCATCAGTGACACTGTACATTAAAGTACAATTACAATTTGCAGTATTTTTGTTGAACATTTCCCATGAACTTGGCTATATAAATATATCCTTCAAAGCCTATTTTCTCACCACCTTTAATGGATTTAAAAATGTCCATTTAAATAATATTTATTTGTCTGTGAACAGATTTTCACTAAAATAAAATTTACTAAAATGTTCACTTATAGATATGACTTGTCAACAGACTAAAATTTATTCACTCAAAGAACTTAACAGTAACATTTACCACTACTATTCACGACGAAATGAATTAATTTTGTATAAATTATAAAATGTTTAAATTTGTTCAAACTAAATTATAAATAAATAAGCATTATTAAAAGTTTTAGGTATAATTTTGTAATGAATGACACAGGTATATGGTTTTCGTAAATAACTAATTCAACTTTATCAATGAATCTGTCAATAAATTGTAAGAATAAAATACAATTTTTTAATAAAAATAAGTATTAAATTACTTGTTTTAGTCTGCATTATAAAATTAGTTAATAATGAATACCTACTACAAATATTTAAAACGCGAGTAATTAAGTATTAGGATTTTTTAGAAATGTATAAAATAAATATTAATATTGTATTATTGTAAACCTTCAGAAATATACTTAATAGATACCTACCTACATAAAAAAAAAACTATTGTATGTATACATGTTTTATTGATGTACATAATAGTACATTAATATGATATTTAAAAAAATAATTGTGTATGTAGATACACACAAAATAGTGTCTACATAAATGTATTTACATAATGTATTAAATAAGTATGTACTTTTACTTCCTTGCTGGACATGAACTCCATTTCAAATATAGGATTATCACCGTGTCCAACGATTACAAAATAATAAAAACCAGTCATAGTAGAGTTGATTACTTAATGACAGATAGTAATAATAAATCAAATTTAAATACGAACACAGTAAACTTACATTACTATGGTAGAAAATTGACTAGTAAATATTGGAAAATTAAATAATATATCTTCACATAATATATAAAATGGGTGATCACAAATTAAGATATCTTAATGGTTACGTTATTTTATATGATACAATGTGATAAACTGATAACCAAAAATGATAAATGATAAATGCATATTGAACACGTAATTTGATGTTACCACTGATTATATTATTATTGTTATTATTATATCATTATCAAAGCACTTTAGTTACAGTCATTGAATCATTGACCAATGAGATAATCTTATAATTATTTTATAGTCCAATGCATAGAATGAGGATGGTAACGCTCACTTTTGTAAACAAATTTTGTTAGGATTTACTCGTTTACAATCGTTTTGCTTACTGTTCCAAAACGAACTATAACACTACACATAATAACTAATAACTTATATTGTGTATTGCATGCGTGAGAGTTGCGTGGAGTGTTGAGACGTGTTATCAAAAATATATTGATAACAAGATAATAATTATCTTAAGTGAAAAATTACCGATATCGAAGTCGAGTGATAGGAAAAACAAATTGTACGTTAAATTAATTTAAGTTTTAATTTACTCTGCTTATTATAATATTAAAATTAATGTTAAAGAGTTTGCCTATTGTTCCCTTATGACATGACATTCTACGTATTTTGATTAACTATTAAAAATATTAGTATTTAACATAATGCCGAGGTGCTGTGTACATTTGTGTGATTCACGGAATGAATCTGTATTTAAAGTGCCCGAAAACCTTAAAAAAGAATGGGAAGAAGCCTTGAATATGGACTTGAAACATAATTCAAAAGTGTGTGCAACTCATTTTAAATCCGAAGACATTAAAAAAATATGGGAATCTGGTACAGGATTTTCTAAGTATACTGTGAGTATGCATACTTTTTTACAACCTGAAATAATAATACTTAATTTACATTTAAATCATAATTCCAATATTATGCATTACGAATTGTAATTTGGAACTTATGTCAGATAAAACTATTTTCAGATTTCTTTAAAAAGGCCAAAACTTAAACCTGGAGCAATACCAATGAAAGTAACCAGCAAGAGTTACCTTTCAATATCACCATCCAATGGTATGAAACATGACCATACTTATTTTAGACCAAGTTGCTCATTTCTTGATAACAATACTAAAACTGGAAACATATTATCTTCTACACCACTTAAATGTGAGTCTATTCAAATTATACCAGATATACCAGGTTTTGAAGTTGAAGTCCATGATGAGGTAGTTAGATATTAAATATTGTATGATTTCTATAATTAATATTAGATTTATATTTATCTGAATTGTGTTATGTTTATAACGTAGACTAAAACCGGACCAGTCAAAGTTATGCCATTATTTGAAGACATTTTAAAAAACCATTTATTAATCAGTACTCTTTTTAAATGGTGTTCAGATACATTTAACCATGGGAAAAAAAAAGTCGTATCATTTTATAAACTTAGTCCATTCGGAATCAATTACAGTCATTCAATTGAAAAACAAATTGTCATTACTGAAGGTAAACAGAAGTTAAATAAAAAAGAAAAGTTTTATGTAAAGTATTTTTTATTTTATGTAAAATTTCAAATCTATCAATTTTTAAATCAATTTTTTACATATAAACAATAGGTTTCACTGAAATGTTAAAGAAATGAACTATATAAGAAATTTGTTTGCAATAATACATTTTTCCATGTTAAAAATTCAAAAAAAATACTATAAAAACTACCCATTTTTTACAAACTCCAACCCCTTTGATGTATATGAAGTGGTTAACTTATCATATCCAAAATTTACAAAACATATTTTTACAATGTACCTAACAGAATTCCAAACCTATGAATTCAAATATTTGACATTTATTTTCAATACCTACAGCTAAGGAAAACCTAATATATTATATATATACAGTATGTTCACGTTTCCCAGTAATACTTGATATTTCGGCCAGATGACCTTGGGTTTAAATTACATTTTTGAAAGGTTTGCTAAAATACACATTTTAAGATAAATTTCAAATGTTTAACTTATTAGTGTGCGTATGAGCAATATAAATTACTTTTTGTAAACAGCAACACCTTTTTTTAATGTATAAAAATAGTCTTATTTTTTAAGCTACTTTAATCATTTAAATTTTTTTTATCTAAAAAATTACCTGAATTACAATCATCTAAAGTTGATAAAAAATTTAAAACTCAAGTTGTTATGTGTATATGTTTTATGATTCTCTTTACAAATCATTTTTCCTCCATAAAATAGTTGTCAATTTTTTTCAAATTTAAATGCTCATGTTATACATTTTTTTGAAAAATCAACTGTAAATAACTGTATTTCGAGTAATTTTTGAGATTGAAAAATTGTAATGATTAAAATTGCATAAAAGCAGTAGGATTATTTGAATGCCGTGTTATAAATAAATATTACTATTTATAAAAGAAAAGTATTAAAATAATTTGTATTTGTATTCATGCACTTTAATAAAGACTCCCTATAATTTTCCAAAAAATGGAATTTATGTCCAATGTTATCCAGCCAAACATTTAGTATTAATTAAAAACGTGAATACATTGTACAGTGTAAACTAATTTATATTTGATTTGTAACTTTTTAGATTTTGATTTATTTTATCATTTATGTGGAGAAATATTTGATATGGCCAATATGTTTAAAATAAACGAACTAAAAGACTTGTATGATATATCGAGTTTAATAAATGAATTTGATAAAATAAAGGTATGCTATGGTTACATTATTAATGATGAGTACCAATTACTCAAAAGTAATTTTGACTCGATTAAATGTGTTGAATCTTATGGTCGTTTTCGACATGCAAATTGTACCAAAATCATAATTGACGAAAAAGGGTAAGTATATTTGTTTAAAATTTTCAATATTGCCTACATATAATATAATGCAAATTTTTTGTTTTTAATTTTTATTATCTTAATTTTATCCATTCAGTGAAAAATGTAAATGGTGTAGAAGATTGTATCGTTGTATGAAGACAAAACATTTAAAAAATAAAAATAAGAAACCACATGAAAATGTCGCGGTAAAAACGCCACAAGTACTAAAATGTCACGGGTACAAAACTTTTGCCACATAAAAGATATAAACAAATTCAATTTTTTTCAATTTTTGAACATTTATTTAGTCCCATTTGTGGTAGTGATGTCTTAGTGATCTATTAGACTAATTTTTAAGCAGTACATGATCTAACCAAATAGTATTGAATTACTGTGTTTGTATATATCATATTTATATTTATTTTTTTAAATAATTGTTAATTATTACTTACACTAATTATTTATATTTGTTAAAGTAAAATAATTAAGTAAAAACAAAATTATTAAAATGGTTAATACTCATAAATAAATATATAAATAAAAAAGTTATATATAAAAATAAAATAAATAAATGAATGTATCATTGTTTAATTCAATATTCTATAGGCTTGATCGTATTCAATTAAATAAACATAATTATCAACACATACAAATACATAATATAGCCCCTAGAAATAATTTCAATTTAAATATTATTAAAAAAAACCATAAATGTATTTAAAAAAAAATAACACAGAACTCATCAAATAATGTTAATAACTATTGTAGTATGTAATAACAAAATAATAAGTTTTTAACAAATTCGCTAAAATTCTGAACAATAATACTAATAATGTAAATATTTCTTTTAAGACTAATAATAATTTAATCAAACATGTAAACAATAGAATTAAAAACCTTCCTTTTCTTTTTAAATTGTTGGTATGTATAAACTTAAATGTAACTGTAATAAATTTTATATAGGTAAGACAAATAGAAATTTTAAAATAAGATATAAACAACACATTTCTAAAATAAAATTAAAAAAGACCGCTCCTAATTCAAATTTTGCTAAACATGTTTTAGAAAATAACTATAATATAAGTTTTGATATTATTACAGAATTGGAAGCATTGAATACCCAAAATAATATTTACATTAATTCAGTTTTAAAAGAATTACACCTATACAATGAAATAAAGAAAACTAATTTTAATAATATTTTAAATGTACAAACTGATTTTAAAAATAATATCTTATATCAATACATTTTAGATAATAAATAATAACCAAATAATTTATATTCCTTAACATATATCTAATAATAACTAATTTTAAATAATCTTTTCTACTAAAATAAATTATTTCTATATTCTATGTTAAACGACTAATTTGTATAAATTTTTTTTTCTTCTATGTATTTCTATATTTAATTTTTTATATTCAGTCGTGTTTTACATTTTGACTGATATACCTGATGATGAATTTTAAATTCGAAACCGGTTGTCTAATACACTTGTCATAATACTCCGGGCGACACATTTATTCATTTATTTATTTTATTTTTATATGTACATTTTTTTTATTTATATATTTACTGTATTTATTGTTGTTATATTATTCAAACAAAATTGTAATTATTTTTACATTTACTTTAAACTAAAAATGCCTGTTTCAAGTAGTAAGGAAATTTTCAAATATTCTATTCATGAAAGATAAAGTGGCTGCCATTTAAACACCAATAAATATACAGGGTATCCTACATTGTTATCCGAATGCTAATAACTCTGTCATTATTCATTCTTTTTTTTTCAATCAGGTCTTGTGTTAGGGTAACACAAATATAATTTTTGTGAAATATTGTTTTAATATTTAAAGAAATGTGTGAAAAATGAGATTACCACGTTACGCAGTAGCATTTCATAGTCACAATCACAGTACATTGAAACAGCTATAACTACAAATTTATATTCTCTTAAAAATTCGAATATATGGTTGTAATATTCTCTAAAAATATTAGTAAAATATGTAAAAATATGTTTTTATATTAATATATTCTTTTAAAATCTAGATATGCACACATGAAAAACAATTTTAATAACTAATAGTTTAAAAAAAATCAATAGCATTATTTATATAACAATTAATAAATAGTATAATATTTTTGTAATTTTATTTTTAATGTTAAATTTGAAATGCTAAATGAAATAACAATCTTCTGTTAAAATAAATTAGTATTCGTCCTATCAATTGTATCACCTTAACAACAGTGTAGTAGTTTTTAGTGCAGATAAAAAATAATATAATAACTTCATTAACCAACCTTATGGTTTACTTATTAAATATATAATCCTGAATATTAGGATCATATATTATTTATTTATCACCCTTGAAACAATTTATCACAATGTATTGTTTCATACTTTCAGGAGTCATGTGAGTTCTTATAGTGTCATTGAAAATTATCATACGGCATACCCAATAATAAATTATTATTAAATAGAAAAAAACTTATCGCAGGGGTTAAAATGTACATAATTTTTTAATTTCTTGAAATCCTGGAAATATTTCAATTTATGCATTTTTAATTAGTCAAGTACGTAAAAAATATGATTTTATATGAATATATTCTCTTGACATCAAAATATGCATGTATATGCAAAGTACAATTTTGTATTCAGATTCTTTGTACCTTCTGTGAAATGTTCTCATATCTTATTCTCGCGGTTGTGCATACATCCATTAATAACATATTTTTACTTAGAAATTCACGCTCTAGCAATTACTAAGAAACTATTGATCAAATATGAATGTGTGATACATCAAAATTTTTATAATAATATTTTTTACAAAATTGTAAAAAGTGAAAAAATTAAGTTTTTTTTTCAGTGATTAAAAGATGAAAATAAAAATGTTATTTTTTTTCTACATTTGTGTCTCTCTGACACAAAACAATATTAAAAAAAATTTAATATTGCCAGAGTTGTTAACATTTGGATAATACGGTAGGACTCTGTATAACTTGTAATAGTATTGAATAAAAAAAAGAAAAACGTATAGATTGCGTAAAACATCACTACCTCACTTATATTTAATTTCTATATGCATTACACAGTTTAAAATAAATACAAATATATTTTTTTAAATATTAGTTTGTGAATTTACACCTGACCTATAGAATTGACATAGTGTAAAAAAAAATTGAAAAAATTGCACTGTATTTTACCAAAAATATTCAACACATCGGCAGTTATTACTCTCCGAGAAATCAACGTATTCAACAGCTATAATCAATGTATATCGATATACAAAGAAAAGTTGTCAGAACTTAAAAAGAAGTCAAACGATTAAGGAATGCACAAACTAAAATACATAATGGTATGAAAAAAATTTCAAATGTGTCTGTTCATCAATCATTAGTATGTGCTGGTTTAAACGAAAGTCAATGGAGTATAATAAAAGAAATTCTTTCTGTGAAGAAGTCTTAAAGGGCACAGGTTCAGTGAAAATTGGATGATGTTATGTCTGTTATTCCAATTTAGGTAAATATTTTTACTTGAAACATTACTTATTTATGATAATTATTTTGTTTATCATTATTTTCCTATAATATTGATCTAGCAAGTCGATATACATTTTAAAAGGCCATCACAAAATTACCACTTCCTTATGTTGACACTATTAGGAAACAATTGTTGGAAATAAAAGTAGATAATGGTTTTGACCTTTTCAAAATGTTTAAAAAGGAATTTTAAAGAACATTAATTTATTCTAGTTTGAAAGACTGAGATTAAATGTAATAAATTTAATACAATTGCTGAACAAGCCGAATAAGTGTGACAAAGTTTGGTACATTTTACTCAACGTATGGTAGTTTTAGCTTCCAAAGTGTTATACAATGTGACCTTGTTAAATAAAAATAAATGATGTTCTCAAACAAAAATCTCGATTACTTGAAGGAAAAACTATAGATAACAAGAAAATTCCGTATTCCGAGTATCGATGGAATAAAGAATTTGGCATACCAGAAAGCGCACTATATACCATCATAAAGAATAGTTAATTCATTTGTATCTATGTAAAAGCATAGATTTTTTGACGTTTTTAAGCGCATTTTTAATGTTTTATTTTGTGGATTTAGGTTCATGAAGTCTCGATTCCCGGTTTTAACTCTATAACTCACAGATCCATCTATATTCTATATCTGTGTTATAATTAGTGTATCAGTGTATATACACATCACCCATAACACAAACTATGATACATAAATATGATTTTAATTATTGAATATTATTTTTTAATAACTAACAATTCCTATGTATTGTTTATTTATTTTTTAAAATAGTTTGAGATATTTAAAAAATCTGTAATAGTCATTTATACCAGTACTTGCTTCTAGGAACGACTCACATTGGTTATAATTTTCCATGACCAATAGTTTCTTTGTTATCATTCAATATGTTTGACAATTACTACCTGAATTTAAACAAGACATGGAGAACTTTCCAATTGAGTATATAGAATCATATTGGTTGTTGATCATTATGATGTGTTCATATGACATACCTATCTTAGATAATATATATGAATATTATGTTTCTTGTTTACAAGAAGAAATTAGTCAATCAGTAAGTATATAATGTATACCTACCTACTTATTTGTTTTATTTGTATGTAATTCAAATAGGCTAAAACATATGTGTGGGTTATGCTATTTCTATTGTGTGCACAGACATATTCAGAAATTTGGCGCCAAGGTACTAATGTTTTTCCATCCCCCCCAAAAAAAAAATTATTTGAATTTTTCCACCTGCCGAGCCCGTCAAAACGTACTTTCCGGTGACAAATGGTTATCGTTATCCTTTTTGGCACTTTCTAACATTTGTTTTTATATAATATTTAATGTATTCACTTTTTGTAATTCCTGGTGGAAAATTCACAATTTAATCAAAAATGTACATTAAAAAATGTTTAGTCTTTAGAAAGAATTACTCTTCTATATTGGAATCTATAATATAAAAGTAACTTAAAGAATTAAATAGTTTATTTATGGTTATATATCAACAAAAAAGTGAATTATCTCGGTTTGTTTGTCTATATTCACTGATTTCATATTTATCATAGGTACCTACTGCAATACATTTAAATTACAATTACACATAAAAGGACTTGCTTCCACAAGGAGTTGAACAAAAGTCAGATTTTAAACTTTAAACATTATGTTATCTTTATAAATTAGACACAATTAATATAAAAGTAGGTTGAGTTATTATTATCCACTAATTACAAAACAAGTAAATATTTACAATTCATTTTTTTTTCCCGTGAGCTTTAGAAGAACTATACTCATTGTTAATACTCTAAACTTTTTGTGATGTCTGATTCAATATTTAATTTAGCGATACTGTTGGGTTAGGTCTTTTATCGGTCAGCCTCGACCGCAAATAACATTTAATTCGTTTAACTGCACTAAATCAGAGGTTCTCTTTTAACTTTTAATTTCGCGTAGCACTTATATGTATTATGGATCGGTCACGTACCACGTAAAACTAAAAATTGAACAATTCATTGTGTTTTAATATTTATTTCAAAACGAGTAAGAGTAAAATACTACAATATTATAATATTAATGTAGAATATAGTATTAGATCCACTAAAAAAAACATTTGTACGAATATGATTAATTTATTTTTTGTACTGTTACCATGCGGCCTTCTGCGTACCACCATGTTGCTTATCGCGTACCGCAGTTTGAAAACCGCTGAACTGTGAATGATCGCTCTGAAGAGCAGTTTGATACGGGACAACGGCTGCATACGAATTGCGTCCCTAAAAACGAAAATATGCGTCGCGACAACCGAGTTGCGTCCGCAAGAAGAATTGTTATTCTATTTCTATATGTCTGACGGTAAACTCGTTAATATTTATCCGTCGATTATTAATTATCGATACCTTATTATAGGTTGGTAAATATCACCTTTATTGTTGGAAATTTGTCTACGTTGTTCGTATCAAAAATGTTCAAACTGATATTTATGTTAAAATGCAAAGCACAAATTCAACAAACAAACGCCGAGAGGATGTAGAAAACAATGGTTTTATTAAAAAATACTATGACTATTAGTCCGAAACGAAAATATATCACGTCTTTAGTTCGTTCAAAAATCAGCGTACAAAAATGTACCCGTTTTATAGAATAAAAGTAATAATAATTGACGCGGTGTCTGTGTATAAATCTGTAATAACAATATTTAAAAAGATACGACACGATATTATTTTTAATTAATTTTTAATAAATACGTTTTAGATCAATAAACAATTAATTATAATACCTACCTAATATATACGTATATATTTTTAACCACATCATTTATATATAATGGCAGTCCGCAGTCTGTAAAAGTGGGAAGGAAAATGTGTGTATATATATATCAATAATAATTAACGCGGACGCGATTCGAATGCGTCGTGAGAAAATCGCGGACGCAACTCTGACACAATATCATTTATGGACGCATTTCGAATGCGCCGGGAACGACCTAGATACGTTCTTAGAGCAATATTCACATAAGGGTATGTGTCTTTAAATCCTTCGTTTTTAAGTGTCGGACACATATCTACAATTGATTTTGATAATTGTTCCTTAGGTAAAATGAGTAAATGGCTACGAAAGTGTATACATTGTATAATGTGTACACATGTACAGTATATACAGTGTATAATGTATTCAAAACGATTCGTATGGACAAGTAACTGGATTTGTTCCTCATATTTTTTTTTACCAAAACGATTTTCGTCAAATTTGATATTAAAATTCTTATAAAAAAAAAAAAAAATACTACATTAAACTCAATTTTTTTTTTTTTTGGCCATTAAAGTACGACTTCCAATGAACCTACTGTTCAATTTTAAAGAATTTCTGTTTAGTCTAAACAATTTTATCCACGGGCTATCAAATTAAAATAACTCGCAAAATTAAAGTGTTTATAAAATGCTCAAAAATGGCTCAAATGTTTTTACAGTTTTACCATGTCTAGAAAAGGCAAATTTAAATTTTCTGTCCAAATTTGAAATCACTACGAATAGTTTTAACTGAATTATAAATGCATTATTTTCGTAAATTTTCCCGTTTTTCCCAGATTTTATGAAAACCGTTTGGAAAATCAAAAAATGACTTTCATCAAGTACCATTTATAAAATTTACTTTCCGAAAAAATCCTACATTTTATATATTGGAACAAGATTTCTAGTAGACATTTTTGTCACAGTATAAGAAAAAAAAACATCTTTGTAAAACCAATACATTCATTGCTACACTCAAAATCTAAAAATAACTCTGCATACGTTTTGTATTTGCAATAATGGTAAAAAAAAAATTATAAAAAATAAACAAATTTATTATATTTTGATAATGTTTCAGATTAGAGATTTATCAAAAAAACACAATCTGAGTAGTAGGAGGTCATGTGTAGCAGCTCATTGAAGATGAAGACAATTTAATATTTTAAACAAAAGTTGGGCCACTGTATAATATATTATGTTGGATGCTAAGTTTGTTTAAAAAAAGAAATGTCTTAATCAACACTGACGGTTTCATTTATCTCACTATTTATTTTTATTTTTCGTGCATTTAATTAAAATATTATGATTTATAGAGTAAATGTAATGTTATGATCACGATTGAAATTCTAAAAAAAAAAAAAACATTAGTAAAAGTAGTTAACACATATTTTGTTTTTACAGTTGTTTGCATGTTAATCGTTTGATTTTTTATACATAGTTTTTTTTTTTTTTTTTGATATTACTTATATATATTTTACGGTTAATATTGTAAAATCGGTTATTGTCATTATGTTTTTACTTCAACCGATTTTGTGCAGTAAGTTTTAATATTATAATGTATTGGCCTATTACCAAACTTCAAGGTAAGAACATTGTTTGTATTATGGTTTTTTTTTTTTTCGATAGGTTAATTTTTATTCCAATATGATGATTTTTAAATTGTAATATTTCACATATTCATAATTTGCTTGAAAATTAAAATATCTAAAAAAAAAAAAAAAAAATGTACAAAAACAAAAAAATGTTGTTACCTTTAAGTTGGATAATAGGCTAATACACTCAAACATTAAAAATTATAACACAAATAGGTTTTTATATACAAAAAGTATAAATATAATAACCTTAACTATATAACAATATTAAGTGTAACATATTATTATATATATTTACACATTAATTGTATATGCTTGTTACAGTTAAAGCGTTGAATTAGTTAGTTTTCGTAATAATTAGGTAGTTAAATAAATTTGTTAAAATGTATAGGTAATGTATGTACAATTTATAGTTTAATTAGTTTATACATTACCATTATACACAGTTATTTTGTTAAAATTGTATGTAATATACAAAAATATTTCATATTTTATGTTTATATAGATACTAATATATATATATATATACTTACCAACTTTAAGCGCAGGAAGTTCTTCAGGTATTAATAAACGTGTAGTATATTAAAATCATTTAACTGTATGAAGATAATAAAATATACATATTTTTTAGTGATATTGAAAAAGAAAAACACAACCAGGATAAGGACCAATTTCTTGGGAAATATTCTCATCAACTCTATAGGTCTTTCATAGGTCGACCTGCGTGTATCAAGGACTTTAACTGGGGAGGGGAAAATTATTTTTTCTGAATTGTCCAGTATCCTTCCATAATTAACTATTATAATAAGTATTTATTTATTTATTTATTTTTTTTTTCTATCTGAACAACTTTTCTATTAGGAATCTTCCTCTAATCATCAACTAAAGGTAATCCTGAGTTCATCTAGTATCAAATCGCATTTAATTTGTATATCGGAAGGTTATTGTTCGATACTTTTTATAATTTCTTTGATAATGGGGAAATGGTTTCTGTTAAAATTGATTTGGCTGTTTCGTTTTAAATTAATGACTTTTGAAAAAAGTTCACGTTTTGCAAGTATAAACTATGTGCGATTTTTCCACGCAAAATGTCCGAAATTGACCATGTTGACACCGAATTATTTATTAGTGAGGTACTTTTGTTGCTAGTACGTCAAACGAACGAATACTGATGCGAAAATAAATAAAACATTTACCTGGATTTTCTCCTAATTCAATTTACGTCAAATGCAGTATAAAATTCACCTCTTAATTAGTCTAGAATGTGTAAATAGTTATACCCAGTAACGCTCATTATGCGTCAATACGTAATTTCTATGCACCAAGTATGCAAATATTTTTTTTTCCTGTAAAACTACCATAGTCGGTGACTGAAATTATATTCCTTAACGAATACCCCGTTAGACGTGTGGTTACCGCAACAAAACCGCATGGTGTGCATTCAAACGTTGCGGCGCCGCAGCGAAAAAACCCAAGGGTGCGCATCGGGCCTAAAACTACGAAAATATGTTATTCTTGGAACGTGATCCAAAAATCGGTTTGATCTTACAAAAGTTATTACTTGTAACTAATATTATATACAATTAGGCCGTTTTTTGATTTTTAAATTTTTTTTTCGAATTGACACTGGAAATTATTTCCTTATCAAACTTACCCAAAAAAAAATTTTTAGAACTTGCTCATCGTATTATTTAGTTTTTCCATTTAAATAAAATAAGAAAGTAACGGTATTTTCAATCATATCGCGTTTTCTCATTAAGTTCAAAAATTACGATGTTTTGCGTAGTTTTCTCATAAAGATCGCAGAAAAATATTTAAGATTCACTTGGAATCAAGTGAAACTCTACTGTTAAAAGGATAGCTTGTTTGTAGAAATATATACAAATTCTCAGATTTCTTTTTTTTAAATTTTTAACTCATTATAGTCTATGAAGCTGATCTATAACCAAGGACCGATAGACTATAGTAAGGTCTTTTTATAACTTACATAAATTAATTTTAATTGAAAATTTTTTGGTTAAAAAGTAGTTGAGTTATACAACTTTTTAATATATATATAAAAAAGTTATAAAAAATAAATTTTCATAGATTTACAAATAAGCTATTCCTCTAACAATAAAATTTCACTTGATTTCAAGTGAATCTAATGTATTTTTTTTTTGTAAGCTGTAAGAAAAAACATTTTACAATCTCATAACTTTTGAACTTAATGAGTAAATGTGATTTAATTGAAAGTATCGTTACTTTTACCTATGTTATTTAAACGGAAAAACTTAATATGCGTAGATAAAATTGTAAAAAAAAAAAATTGTTGAGGTAAGTTTGACACCGCAAGGAAGCAATTTTCAGTCTTGATTGGAAAAAAAGAGTTAAAAGAATATTCTTCCACAGATATGATCGCAGATTTATATANGCTCATGGTGTACTTGACCCCACGTGGCATATCTACCTATTCGTCGTCAAATCGATGTGGGTTTCAACCCCCAGAACATCCCCTCCTCTTAATACGCCACTGAATGAATGATAGCTTTTCGTAATAAATAGGTAACTTTATGGAAACATCGTGCGTGCGGTAAACTACCGTGTTTTACGTGGTGCTGACAAAATATTATTAGAAATTTATAACGTTGCGCGGAACACTTTGCAATCGCCCGTAAAAGTCCGTCGGAAATAATAATTATTATTATTGTGAACCGTCGCGTTATTTATCGGTCCCCTGGCGGCCGAAATTTCAACGACTCCCGGGCATTTGAATTATTCAGAATCGACGGCGCTGACCGCCTTGGCGGCGCGACGGACCCGCGGACGCGTGAAGAAGTTGTGTATGAATTGTATTATCGCGGGAAAAGGTCGTAAATCACCCGGAGGCTGTGCGGTCGGGTCCGGTCGTAACCATTGGGATCTCTCTCGAGCGCCGTTAATCAACCGCCGTGCGTGTACGGTCGGCGGTATACCTACACTGGTCTTGTGCCGGAAAACAGGTGAGATCACGGGCGACGGCTCCAAGATAATATCGTAACGTGCGCGTGGTTTCCGGGGTGCGCGGCATATGTGTAGCGGTTTTATTAAAATTAATCAACGGGGAGGCGACCGTACACATTGTTTTATTGCCGGGCGCTCGTGTAATATTGAAATATTATACGGTAAGTCGGCCGTCGGTGTAGTTATCCTTGCTCAGAATTCGGAGGCCTTATTCGTGCCCGTAATATCTACCCAAAGCGCAGGTACCTATAGCGCTATACTTAGCGGGTGGCGTTTTAAAATTCCTCAAAGGATTAGCCATAGAGTAATATAGAGAGGCCGTTACATATATCCGCCGTGTTGTAGTAGGCAGTGAAGCCAAATACCCTTGTCGAGAGTCCGACGGCTCTTTGCTGGTCCGTTAGATCGCACAGCTATCGACAAATTGATGCCATGCATTTGTTATTATTAGAAGTCTGATTTTGATGATTTTACCTAATATTTGTACCTGTGATTGTATGTAACGCAAATGATAATGTCCGCGGTTGAAGGGAAATCAGCCTTAGATGCTGTAGGAGATTCGAGAAATATTAAAACCCATTAGGACGAACTCGAACTCGGACCTGAGAAAAACGTCCATAAAATGTATGTATACGTATACTAACACAAGCAGGCAAAATTGGTTTGTTAGATTTTTAACATTAGAACGAGACGCGATTAAAATATTATATTCTTAATTGCATGATTATATTAATTATGCTGGTACTATTGTTATTTATTATTATTATTTTTCATTAACTTGTTTATTAACAGTGAATATTAATTCATTTATTTTAATAGAAACATCAAATTAATTAAATTATTTAACTAGGTACTAGAGATTATTGTTCACAATAATAACATCAAGGTGCAGGGCCTTGCATAGGGGGTGCGAGAGGTGCGTGTGCACCGGGCGCCAATACTTTTTTTATAATCTAAGTAATATTACTGAAAGATATTAGGTCATCGAGAAAAAAAAAATGTTATAGCCAGTATATATACGTATAATGCATACAGTATGCAATTATATAAACTTAATTACACTGAATTATCATATACCTTTCCAAACACTCACCTGTAACGGTGGTGGGCTAATCGTGAACAGTCACAATTTTTCGAAATTCATAACTTCTCCCCCCGAAAATTAAGACTGGTCCGTGCCACTTATTTGAAGTATAAAAATATGATATTTGAGCTTTTACATTATAATCTTTGCCTTTTTCGTATTTCACGGAATTCATAAAAAATCGCCCCCCCACAACATTTAACATTTACTTTTTTTTATCGACGTTGTAGAGTAAGTCTCTGGTATATTTTTGCAAAACAAATAAAAATAAAAATAAAAAAAGTTGACAAGCAGTAGCGTTGATAATAATGCACTTGATGAAATTTGTATAAAAGCAAAACTTTGTTTTACCGTGGACGCACTTTTACAATTACCTATTGTCCGTTGGAAAGAGACAGCAAATCTACGGCGTCGGCCTCTTAAAAGCCGTCCGCGCGTGGATACTCGTACGTTTCGCGACGGTTGACTAGGCCGGAAAAAACTCGGCGCGCACACGCGTAATTTTTGTTTTTCGAATTGAGAATTCAACGGTCGAATTCATGGTCGACCGATAGGGGACGAAAGCGGCTTAGCGCCGTATCGTACTTACGCGAATGTACGTTTGATACATGGTACTCGACGACACGTTTCTTCCATCCCAAAACAAACGGTGCCCGGCTAAAAGATTATCGAGTTTTCGATATTATTCTCTGGGAGTTGTCCACGTGCGGGGCCGTCGTGGTCGTCCGCGTGGGATCGCATATTAATATATAAGTAGGCGCGATTGAAAAGAGAGACTGGACGGCAGTATTAGTCCTTTCGATCCGTTATAATCCCGCCGTCGTTTTTATAAATGTGCGCGAAATACGACCGTTATAAGACCACCCGCTTTCCATCCGTTTTTATATCGAATACGCACTCGGACATGAGATTTGTATGACATTGTATTATAATATATTTATGCCAAATCCTATATCGCGATTTACGTCCCCGAAACGAACAGAAAAGTATTGACTTTTTTAATTTGATACCTATAATATTATGGCGTATCGATGGACGGTATTACGGCGTTTTTTTTTTTTCAATTTACGTCTGCGCGGTGGCTCGTGGAAACAAGTATTTTCATTTAAACAGTAACAATGCGTCGAACTGAAAAAGTCTCTTAAAAGAACATAGATAACATTATTTATTTGTACGTTCGGCTCAAAGCGAAAATATTCGTTGGCAGGGTACAATAAAATCTCGGTACACGATTTTAATTATAGGGATCTCCATACGTTCCGTATGACACGTGATCTGTTGCGTATTTGAATACGTTATCATTTAACGTCCTTGACTACTGACCAGAATAAAATGTACACGCGTCTTTGTGTAATTTTTTAATTTTTCTAGCGTCTAGTAACAAATATAAATTATAATGGAACTCGTATCAAATTGTTCGCATTTTTTTGAAAGAACACAATTATTGTATCCGCATAAACCTAATCATTTTTCAACAGTTTTAAACAGTTTTAAATAACTCAGAAAATCCCAGAATATTTCGAAAATTTTACCAAGTCTACAACATGCTAATAATTTATGTAAGTAAATACTTGGTGAAAACTTCAAATCTTTACGGTTATTTTTTAACAAATTACACAATGAAAAATACAAAACCGATAACAAATACCGTAATATTTCCGTGTATCCAATGTTTGTCTTTGATTTTTTATCATTATTAAGAAAAGTACAAGGAAAACAAATTGATCTCCTCAATGCGCCAACTAAACACAATTTGCTACCAGAAACCACTACGGAATTTGATAACTGGAGCAAGTTTTCTGGTCGAAAACAAATAGAAAAACGTATTATTAACTCAAATACAAAAGCACACAAGTTTAGAAACATAAGCACCTGGCTACCGGTCCACAATCTAAATACAGGAAACGGCCAATTACCTTCCGAGATGGTAAACTACAGTTTATAGGACTTTACGCGTTCTACGACCCTGTGTACAATGATTAGTGTTATTTTTAGAAAAAAGTTTTCACTGCTTAATATTTTACCTATATTATTGATTGTCTGTATTTAAACACGGTCTATGGGAGGAAGGACTGAAGCCTACTTACCCCCTCCTCACGATCCCTACTGATAGCGAAAATTATTCGCGACTGTGTGTCAGCGGCCCTTAAGTGATTAAAATTTGAAAATCTTGCTTCTACGTGCTCACCTGCCCATTTATTCACCTATGTATAACCTTTGTTGTGCTATAGATTCGGGCGTAGTCTGCGGATTGTACATGCTTTAATTATCGTATACATTATGTATGAAGGATACATGGAAAAACCAAGTCACATTTTTTCCAAAATGGCGATTTTGGCAGTGATGTGGTGAACATGTATAAGACATGATGCACAGCATAAATTTCAGAATATATCCACCCTTAATTCCCTAAAAAATTAGTATAAAATACATAATTGTTGTAACTAAATGCGATTGTTGTGTTATACTATTGCTTACCTTAATGTAATCACACACCCACCCACCTAAACATTTTTTATCATGTCGCCCAGGCGTCATAATACCCCTTTCATCACCCCACTGGATATTGGTATCAAACAATTTAAATTGATATGCCGTATCTTTTATGCGATCGAACCGGTGAAAAAACCAAATTAGTCGAAAGTAACGAGCGCCAGAAGTTTAAGCCCACAGTAAAAAAACAGATAAGTCAATTGATAACCAGACAAGTGTTGGGTGAATACTCGGTTATAGCCGCGGTTAATAATAACATGATTAACTAATTAGGTATGTCAACAACTCAGCGATACGATGCCTATGTCATCCGCCAAGGATTTGTATATTTACAATATTGAACAAAATCGTTGACGGATGACGACACATTTCCTGCACAGAATAATCAAGTTATTACTGTTTCTTCCGGCGCCGTACTCCTTTCGCCCTTGCGTTTTCCGCTCGATACCTTTTTCGTGCTATTTTCGCCCGTAATCGTAATTTTTACCTGCTGAAAATATATAATATAAGGTGGACTGTGCGCTTGAAATTTTAATAAATTATACATAAATTGTATACAATTGGCAATGATTCTGATTTCTGAAAAAATAATAAATGATAGATATAGTTATAAATTATATTTCACGTCATTTTATTTCCATCATAATAAATTAATAAACTAATACAATACATCGAATTCATCAATGGAAAACTATGCGCTTGGAGTTCGTACCAGTTAAAGAAAGAAAATGTATATACCTATTACCTACATTTATTAAATGTTTATTAATTCAATGGTTTGTTCAGAAATTAAATTAGATAAGACAATTATAAAAAAAAATGTTATAATAAAAAATTAACAATTATGTACCTAGTCGTAAAACAATGTTTTAATGAACTAAAATATACACGTTGATTTATAGTTTTAAATTTTTAGCGGATAGTCCGCCTTATTTAATTTCAGCAGGTAAAAATTACGATAGGTAACCGGCGGAAATAGCACGAAAAGTGATGAGCGGAAACCGCAAGCCACCGTTAATTCCGGGGCTGCACGAATTAATACTAGAAATGACAAAGTTGCTGAAATACCTAATTAGTTAATCATGAATAATTTAATATGAAATTATTGTGCTGTGGTTAATCAATTTCAAATTTTAATATTTTACTTAATTATTAAACGATAATTAAACTTGCATTATAAAAAAAAAATGTTATGTTTTTTCATTTTTTTTCCTGTACCCTTCTTCATGTGTGTTTAGTGTAAAACTGTATAGATGCTATATTTAACTTACTCTTCCGAAATAAAAGAAAATAAAAGGTTATTTATTTCGAAAATATATAACCGTTTTAGTTTGAGAACTTCTAAATTATTTCGTTTACGTACAAAATTATACATTATACAATACATTGAATAAAGACTATACAATAAAACATATATACTATACGCGCCATGTAATAAACTAATAATAATACCTACATGTATATCTAAAATGTCTTGATAATTTTTTCTATTTTAAATTCTAAATATGTAAGTTAAAATTGCTAAAATTTCCTTTCAAAAATCTTGTGCCGATGTATCACCTTTTCTGAAAGGACATTTTATCTACAAGGTACTTTTAGAAAGTCATTTTTTGATTTTCTCAGGAGTTTTCCCAATAAATGGGGAAAAACGTGGGGAAAACCAGGAAAAAACGGGAATATAAACACAATTTTAAACAAATATTATTTAAGAAAACATATAATGCATATATGTAATTATTTTTACTATAATGTGACTTATTATATATTGTTGACAGAGCAATACTATAGACCGAACTCCGCTCAGAAACGTTTTTCATCAGCAACGGTTAATCGTTGCGTACAGATATACAGACAATTTCCCCTCAACTTTACCGACTTCTCATCAATCACAGTGGCCTACCCACGTGCGAAATAGGTCCATATCATTTATTTTGAAAACATTTTGGCGTAATTTACATATTCAAAAAATTTTATTACACGCAAACTCGTTATTACTGGAACTTTTAAATATTATTTCTAAGTGAGATTGATTAAATGAACATGATCCATTGCTTTCAAAAACCTGCAACATGTACAAATATATTATGCATAAAACAAAATAATATTTCAATAGGAAATAGAAAAATGTCGAGTAAAATATCGAAAAGTGTGATAATATAATGTGTAATAATAATTATATCTATTAACAGTATTATGTGTAATTTTCCACACCACCTTATTGGCTCCGAAAACGACAATAAAAAAATTTGAAGTTCTACAAAGAGCCTATTATGAGGTATTACACAAGGCGCGTTTTTTTTAAAGTGGTTTCCCAGAATAGGCCTATTCCACTGTAGTAGGTTTGACGTTAATTATATTGATAAGTGTACTTACTTATGCAATTATCCATATGAATGATTTTTTTTTTCCCATTGATTTTCGTTCATTGATTGCTTCCCTTTTAATTAATTTGTAAAGAAATTGTAAAGCTTCGACAGTTTTAACTTTTCTTACAAAAAAAATCTAACGAAATCACAGTGCAATCAAATTATCCTACACAATTTTCGAAAATATTAAACTATTCTCATTTCATAGTTATTATCCTCTCAGATTGCCGTGTACAAATATAAGAACTTACAGGATAGAAAAAATAAGATTAACCTTGAAACTTGAATGAGTCTATAACATTCGCCAATACAAGTGCTACTTATTAAAGTATTATACCTATAAAAAAACACATACTTAGTATAATATAGCCTAATTTAATTTATTATTTCAACCTGTAGGTTTGGTCTACAAATCATTCTTTTATTATTATTTGTTTGTTCGCTTTTCTTTTAGTTCACTATAAGTTTGAAATCTTGAATTGAACTAACCTGCAATCTATAAGAATTCCTCGAGAAAACCTCATAGTATTCTATCCTGAGAGATCATCGAAATTTTAAAATTATATCTTTTTTCAATTAACATATAAATCATGGGTAAGGATGTCACATTAAATATGTTGGGTTATAATAAGTATTGACTGTACTTAAATATCGATTTCTATAATAATATCTATATAATAATGTAAAGTAATTAATAAATTATAGACTTACCTTAACATATTTTTATACTCGTAGGTTTGGTCTCAACATCTTATTTTTTATT